>QJNU01000292.1:0-77069 GCA_004154915.1 Monosporascus ibericus
CGCCTCCGCCGCCGCCGCCGCCGCCGCCGCCGCCGCCGCCCGTCCCAGAGGAGCCGGCCGGGGGCGCCTCGCGGACCCAGCGGGCGACGGCCTCGGCGCGCTCCGTCAGGATCGGGTACTCCCGGCCCTCGACGACGGCCCAGCGCTTTTGCGCGGCGCCCGGGCTCAGGCTCGGGGCGGCGCTGCTGCTGCTGTTGGTACCGTGCGGCCAGGTGGTGGTAGCGACGGCGTGGTGTTGCTGTTGGTCGGTCTCGGCCCTGCGCTGTCGCGCCAGGATCGCCGCCTTGAAGCTCGCCTCGTCGTTGACGCGCTCATCCTCGAGGGCCTCGAGAATGGCCTGGTGCCGCATGCGCTCCTTGCGCTGCTCCTCGGTCTCGCCCGCGCTCGACGAGCCCCCGGTGGTGATGGCGAGCGCGTTGGCGCTGGCGGCCGCGGCCGACACGCCGTTGCCTACTGACGACATGGTGGGGAGCGGGGCCGGCGCGCAGAGCGTCTCCCAGCTCGCCGACAGCTCGATCCAGTTCTCAGCGCGCCGCAGGACCTCGATCCAGTCGGCTCGAGCGGGCGAGCGGCTAGCTTGAAACACGGGATACCCGTCAGCGAGGCGGGCGAGGCGGGCGACCATGTACGCATGCCGCTGCAACTCCTTTGCTGAGGTCTGGATCAGGGTGTGGCACATGAGGAGAGAGTGGAGCGCATCAATCAGAAGAGGATGATATGTCACGACTTCCGTAGTCGTCTGCATCGGTTCTGGCATGGCCGAAGCAGACATGAGCGCTGTCGAAGGGTAAGCTGGGAGATCCGCAGGTGGGCTGGCGGAGAAGAGCGTCGCGAGGGCATATACAGTATGGCCGGCCGAGTTGCCTGTGGGGCTGGTCGAATCTTGCGAGAACATGCGAGATTGGTTATAGTATCTCTTCGTTCGGTTAGTTGCCTGGTTTACTTGGCGGGTGAAGTCATCTGATATCTCTATGGGGAGGTCAGGTGAGTAGTGGAAATGCTTGAAATATTCCATATAGTCGCGCAGGGCACGCTTTGCATAGAGTCGCACTACTTTGCGCCGTTCAAGCTGCTTCTTAGTTGGTCCTTTGTCCTCCTGCGTCGCATCTGGCCCGCCTTCGACAGGATCTTGATTTGAGGCGTCACTACCAGCCCCGTTGCTTGTGCCATTAGTAGCACCATTATGTGCGGTTCCTCCAGGCAGAGCCCCCTCGACATGATCGCAAGCCAGAGTGAGGTAACAGCCGGCGCGCTGAAATAACAATTGTACCTCCGTACTGCTCGGCTGATCCCGCTCCTCGAGAGGGGGATTATCTCGCCGCCTCCAGGTCCTCCGCTCAAGCTGCATCGCCTCTTCAGGGGGCTGCCTGTGCATCGGGCGTTGTAAGCGGTAGACGTTGAGTGCTGTCGTCAAATCCTGAACGGCCCCTTCAAAGTCCTCCTTGAACATACGGACTATAGCCCGGGTCCTGAGCGGCTCGGAGTCAGACGGCCGTTGACTGATAATGAGGTCAAGGGCACGGAGGTCTGTACATTCCGCGAGCTGTCTAGACGGGATCTTCTCGTGGAAGAAATGGACATAGTTCGCATCCGGATCTTCCGGGGACCTCTGCAGCACAAGCCCCGCCACGTTTTCCAACGTCGAGGTAGACTGCATAGTAGCGACGCTCGAGGCGATCTCGTCGAGGTGGTACGCGCGGGACAGTTTCTGGGTGGCTTGTTCGCGCATCCTAAACCTCCTCTCTGGACTAAGTTTCATGCCACCATTATTTCCGAAGCCGAGTCCTAACGCTTGCATGTGATGCGCCGCCCCTCCAGCAAGCGAACTGGACAGCGAAGAACAAGTAACGCCATTGGCGGCTCGGACGGCCAGGTCTGTAGCCCCATCCACAAGCTGCCTGATTTTAACCAGATCATAGAAGACGGACGGGTCGACCGGGCGCGGAAGAGGCATGTAGTAGTTCGCATTCGCAAGGGTCTCGAGGACCTCGAGGGGGAGCTGAAGCCACGGGCCATGGAAAGACGAGATATACCGCCAATGTTTGTTGCGACATATGACTAGTGCCGAAGAAGAGGAAGAAGACTGCGGGGCGGGGGACGCCGGCCCCGTCTTCTTTCCGTTTGAAGTCATTGCGGCGGCTGGGGAAGTATTCGACAGCGTAGGGGAGCCAACGATGGGCGCATCGGTAGAAGTAGTCGCAGCGTCTCTGGCGGAAGATTTCTTGCTCTTCTTGCTACCCATTGGGCTTTAATGCAATAATAAGACACACGAAGGCTGCTTTACGGAGGCATCGGAGGCGTAGCATTCGGCAATGTTCCGTCTCAGAAATCAATCAGTCCTCGGTAGGTATTCAGTCGCAACCCGGGCTGCTCCATATCGATAGCGAGCTACCGGCGGTTAATAATTACTGATAGGATACCGATATGCCCACTATGCAAGCCCAATTAATTGATGTCACTGCGCAAGTAACATTAGCGCCTTGATCCCTGTCCTTATCAAGAATCGAGTGTGCTTCGTTATCGTCACGTGATCGATTGGCTTTGCCGGTGTTGGATGGGAATAGCAGCAACTTGGGCGCAGTAATCACATCAAATTATTAATTCAAGCCAGTTCGCTCAAAGCTTTTCAAGCCAGTTGCTGCTCAGGTCCTAGAAGATTAGCTCGGTAGCGCCTTATGGATAAAACTCAGTGTACTCTGTAGCTTGCTGAAATTCTGGTAGGTATACACCGTATCGCATCTGCGAAATCAAATTGAACCCCTTGGGAGGGGGGCAGTAGCCTCCGCTGAGTTCCTCCTGTCCCCCTGGGAACTAGTATCTTTATCTCTCGACAGCGCGGCTTTGATGCTTGCCATCCTTCTCCCAGCAAACCGCTTCGGGGAATTCTCGAAAGGGAGGCAATCGAAGCCCTTCGCGTCCTCCTCCATACGAATGTCCCCAAATTATTCATGCCGACACTCAGGCTATGCTAGTGAGGGGGGCGGGCAGGGTCATTTTTAGGACTCTGCTGTATCTCTCTCTTCCATTCATTCTTCACCTTCTCCAGGAGACCGTTCTGGCTGGGGACGTCCACTGCTACGCCTGTGGGCGCCTTCGCTACCCGCAAACTCCGCTCGAACGCCACTTTCGTCCCAGCGGCTTCGGCGAATTCTGGGTTGTGGGGTCCGTTACCCCCGGAGCCCGGCGGGATCGAGAAACCGGCATGTAAGCTGGGCATAGCATAGCTGACATTGCCTTGGTCCGTACTTGCCGTTGTCCTACCTCGGATCTCGTCTATGTCGTCGTTCTCCGGTATCAGATGGGGAGGAGACAGCAGGTTGAAATATCGACGGTAGGCGTCACCAAGCACCCTATTCGGGACGTGGTCTGCATAGGACTGGGTAGTTGTCATCTTGAGCGAGCCACCTGTCGCAGTCGCTCCGGCCTGGAAACAAGCATCTACTTTCTTCTTCAGCTCCTCCAACCTTGCTTGTGTGTCTGCGCGGACTACGAAGTTTCCGGCCGCATAAGCGTGAGTGATATTCGGGCAAACGCCGCCGTTTGTGATGCTTCCTTGGATCACGTCGCCCGGCATCGTCTGTTGGCGGAGAACGGACAGCGCATTGTAGGCGGTGATCAAGGCGTCGAGCGCGTTGATGCCCTGCCAAGGATTTGCGGCTGCGTGCGCTTCCCGGCCGAAATATTCCATTGTGAATGCGGTGTAGGCGGCTGTACGCATCAGGGCACAATCATTGACAATGCCGGGATGGGACATCAAGCTGATGTCGACATTGTGATCCTTGTAAGCTCCCGCTTGCAGCAGCTTGATCTTGCCGCCCCCTCCTGTGTAGCAATCAGCATATTCTAGCCGGATTCACAAGAACATCTGTGGCACAGTCGAGGACGGTGGCCAAACTTCTTCCACAGGCGTCCCAAACATCGCTACCTTTCCCTCTAGATTGTGCTGTCTCATAATCTCAGCCGTTGCTAGTCCTGCAGCCACCGATGCCGTAGCTATCAAGTTGTGACCGCATGCATGCCCGATTCCCTCCAGTGCATCTAGACAATGCTTCAGCGTAAAGTGTACCGTAAGCTCACAGCAACCTACCCATCTCTACGTTAAAGAACACGACGGGCCATTTCCTCCTCGTATCGAACTCCGCCACCCACGCAGTCGCCATACCGTAGGCAGAAGGGAATACTTTCCATCCTGACTTGCTCCTCATAAATAAAGTCAGCGTATGGTGAGCAATAATCTCCTGGAAGCCAAATTCCGGGTTGTCGTGGATCATCTTGTTCACGGGCCATAAATCAGCAGCCAGGCCATCGACCGTGGCGCTGATGTCGCTCAAGTTTGGCGGTGCATCCTTTATTGCCGAATTAGCCTCGTCATGGTTGACAACCACAAAGCCATCGGCAATTCCACCCATCTTATTACTAGGTACGATACTGAGGTTCGTACGGGCCTGGGGGACGTCATGAGCTTGCATTAGCTACATCTAGGTAAGGAGACCAGCAACCCCCACGCTGACCCATGAACCCGTAAGTAGCCTGACGGAGCCCCACTTGGCATACGTGTTTACTGGTTGCATCTGTCTGTTCTGAAGTTTAAGCCTTGATATCTGGTGCTACCAACACCCGAAGCGTAGGTCTTCCCAGCAACCCTAAGAAACGAATACCAGCACTACGGAGACGCTTAGATAGTGGAAGAACAGGTTCGTTAATAAATACTGCCCTTATTTGACGAATCGAATTGTTCAAGCTGGGGCGGGTGCTGTTGAACGTAGCCAGATAGGTGAGTGAGCCAAAATACGAGACGAAAAGTCTACAGGTATGGTCTCTACGGTTTTCAACTCGAGAGTCAGATACGCGTAATTCCAAATGCTGCGTTGCTGGCATCATGCAGCAACGTAAGGTTTCTGAATGGCTCTCTACGTTACACGGCCGGGGCCGCCGGGGGCGTGTAACGACCGTAAGGTGCGTTAGGAACGTCATATTTCCCAATATACTAGGTTGTAAAACGGGGGGAGAGGTCAGGCGATGCTTTTGGTTATCATCAGCACTGACCGAGCCAATTTATTTCCGAGCACTCGGAGGTTAGAAACAAGTCCGAGTACAGTTGACGCCGCAACAGCGCAGATGGTTCATCCGAACGCACGCGGCAGCTGAACGTGGGGGCCCGAATATCCCCCTAATTACCCGCTTAATTACCCGAATGGCCGTCGCTCGGACGTACACGCCAGCCTTACTTGAAACTCTCCGCGATTCTTTCATTTGTAGATATATTAAGAAATGCACGCCTGAACTCGCCGATCTCCCTATACCTCTGCTTAAAGGAGTGGTCTTACCTCCGAATCTTTATCCCGCGGCCCTTGGACAGAACATTATGATGATCATGGAAACGGACTTGAAGACCGTGCGGAACTCGTCCCTCTTCCAGTACGTTGTGAGGGATGGCACAGTACTTTTGAAAACCGAGCCCATAGACTTCAACACGGTGGGGCGGATTATGTTCAAGGACGGAACCGACCCCGAGTTCCGAGAGCGCGTCTGACTCGTGCTCCAGAACGTAAGCAGATAGGCCTGGAGAACATGCCGGATATGGTGGGATTCCTTCCGCTGCCCTCGGAGCCGGAGTTCCCTACGCAGTGTCTTGGACTGCAGATGGTGCTGGGTCAGGGTCCTAGGCTACTGCGCAAGGCATCGACGGTCGCTGAACAACCAGCTACTTCGACCCCATCTTCTACAAGTTAGCTACGAGCTGGCTCTCGCTTCCACTGGAGCAGCGCCCAGACAAGTGGGCGAGGTGGAGGGACTCGGTGTCGCTGGACTATTAGATTACGCTCCCGCTCAGCCGGACTATTCGATTACGCTCCGGCTCAAACTTCGGCGCCCCGCTCGTCCGCCACGACACGAGACAGAGAAAATTGCTGGCCGATCCATTCACCCAGGAGACGAGGGCGAAGTTCGAGCAGGGTCACGGGCCAAGCCGACCCCAGCCGTCGCGACTGAGAGTCCACTGGTCACCGAAATCTACGGGTTCGAGCGCATAGTCGCTGGAGGCGCGCCGCAGGCTGACGACGCCACGGCCGCGAGCTGGTGCTTCTGGATGGGCAAGCCGATGGACGTCCACAAGGCTCTCGACCGATTCGGCCGGTATCCGTACTGCAACGGTCTCCAAGGCCCGAAAAGCGCAGGGAACGAGAAGAGGTGGTTAGAGGAGACGAACCACTTCGGAGAGGCCCCGCCGGACGTGGCAAGGAGAGTTCGGGAGGATGTGTGGATGATCGGTGGGGAAGCTTTGAACTCGGAGGCGGTGGCGTATCCTCGAGAAACCTTCATCCTTGTAAGAGCCGAACAGATACAATCTGAATTGAGACGCGCAGTGTTACTCATATATGTTAACAAGCATTGGTGTGGGACCTAACGATGACGCTTTACGACTGTATCAGGTTCTAGTCTAGATATCATAGATCTTATCAGCACGCATAGCTCCCGAAGAACCCTTTTAGACAGTTTGATCTAATGGGTCGGGTGGAGATCCTTTTCGGGAGCAAGCGAGACGCCGGCTGACTATTCTGGGGACCCGCTTCCAGCTGGGTGGAGCGATTTCAGCTCGTGGTCCGCACAATTCGCACTGTAAAGGTTAAGCGCACAGTAAAAGGTGTGGACCACTTCGGTAAGCGCATGTAGGATGAAGACTCTTCCAGATTCCCTATGTAGGTTGAACGAAACCCGCGAAACAAAATGGAGCTGGCTCAAACATCCCAAAAATCTCCGCAAATGCTGTTTATGGTCGGGTCCAATTTCTTCCGTAGACCCCTTGACCCCTTCGTCTAACCAGGGAATTCTATAATGACTTTTCTCCATGATACGTCGTCGGAACCCTATATTATGATCCTGCAGCTTGATGGGCATCGAGACACGCTGACTTGCCTTAAAAGTCTTAGGGGAGGGATGAATCTAGAAGTTTGCCTACACCCTCTCTCAGACCCGCCAACCTTAGTAGCTCAGCACATCGTTGCAGAGTTTTGCGCCATAATTGAGAAGCTCAGGACACGCGCGTCACACTCCCATAGCGCGCCTAGACTCAAGGAGAACTGTAACCCCCGTTACGGAGTGTCGAACCAATTAGAAGGTCGATGACGAAGAGGTAGGACAGCCAGCTTCTCTGATTGGGTGCGCTTTGATGCAAGCAATTAAATGCGGCCCATCCTACGACGCGACTTTGACGCGTCCAGACGCGTCTCTTCCACTCGCACCGTATTGCATGCAAAATTACGACCTCCAGTTACTCACACACATGGCCCATCTGACCAGAACTGGTGTCACTTGAATGGGATGAAGAACCATCTGGTATCTTGAAGATGGTGTAGAGGGAAGAAGTGTATCCAGTCATGAGCCGTACCTTCATTTAGGTGCAGAACCGTGTGTCTTACAAGCTGGCTGCGTAACATATTAAGGACTCGCCGTGTTAAAAGCTTTTGCAGAACGCCAGAATAGCCAAAGAAAGTGCTAGATCTGTTACCTATGCCTCCGTCCCATCTTTTGATCTCTTCCGCTTCGATATTTTAATACTTGCATTATCGATATGCAGACCCAAAAGGAGGGTTTCAAGAGTGGGTTCTCTTAGGTGCAACTCGACGTATTGGGATGACCTTTATCCATTGCATGAGTGAGATTGCATTGCATCATATTGGTTATAGGGCTATTCCAAAGGGATTGGGTTTCCTAACGAGTAGATCATATTCAAAACAATTACTGAGCCTCAGATCCTGAAACCGGCTTCGTCGGCGTTATGATTTCATATGACGACACAAGGTGGTCTGGGATAGAAGATGGTCTCCAGTACTCGGGCCATCGACATCAGTACCTGGCCCGGGGGAAGAGACAAGGTGTGGTAGGATGGCCTCTGCGGTCCTGTTCTAAATTCGCGGTGGCAGCAGATCCCGGCACGTACCCTTGATTCCACCTGTTTCTACTCTGAAGGGGGGTGGCATACATGGCGTCACAGCATGAGCGTTGCGCCCCTTTGTGAATCGAATACCGTAAGCAGGTAGCCTTCGAGGGCTGCTGACCTGTTCTGCCATCTCGCCTGAGACTCGAGGAACGCGATCTTCTCAGCCCGGGACACATTGCTTAACACCAATGCTAACGCAAGCGTCCCGAGCCGAGAAAGTAGGTTACAGAGAGCCTAAGAACGAAAAAGAGCAGTACTTTTGACACCGCCCTCTCGGATTGGCAGGAGGACCGCGCCAGCTCTAGCTCAATGACCAGCGTCAGAAGGGAGAGGAAGGGAACTACTAAGTTTCCGAGGTCGTTTTCGTGAAAACTACCAACTAGACACTCTCGGACTCTAGACTAGACCCCAAACTTAAACCATTGTTCTGGGATGGCAATTTCGTGGGAAGTGATCGTGTTTGCACACCTTAAGCCTCTCGTGTCAAGCCGCAACCGTAGACTAGCCGTGGAAGGTCTCTTGTTACCTACCTGATATCCAAAAGCCTTGATTACTCATATTCTAGGCACCTAGACAAGAAACCAATATGCCTCATTAGCGTGCCCTCATAAAGTCAAGGAATAACGGCCGTGGCTGCTCACCTCATCAGGGTGTCTGCCTGTCTTAGAGAAGAAGTGGTGTGTGTGGGTGTCTCCCTTTCGAGTTTTCGACTGTCGGGCCCACACCTTTTTGAGCAGCTCACCCTGTCAGATTGCCCTGAGCCTGAGTCTGGTCGTCCGTCCCTCCATCCCAGGGGCCGCACTAGAACTGGTCGCAGGGCATTTTTTGGGGGGGTTTGCGCTCGGTCGGGTCGCATGCAGCACTGGCAGGACAGGCCCTCTCTCATTATTAGGCGCATTATCTCTCCCCCCCCCCCAAAACTCCTCCCGCCTTCACCTTTTCACACATCCACCACCCAGCCCATCAACCCCATCGCCAACCGTCGCGCTTACGGTACCCAATTGTCGCACTCTATCACTATCTCCCTTGATTTCCTTCGAAACGCCGCGAAATAATTCGGAATATTTGAAATAATACAGAGGCACGATTGCGCAACTGACTTATTCGTAACTTGTCGTCAAAGAGCGCAGCTCGTCGCATTCGCAATCTTGCCTGCGTGTCGCATTTTTCTGAGCTGCGATACCTCCGGCCTACGAATTGACCCCAGCGCAGTCGCATAATTCCGCGTATCCCTCGCGCAACACATTGATTAAACCACCACGATGCTGATGCCATCGGCGCTCTCATGCGACTCATCGCATCACCCGCCCGCTACTCGACTCCAGTCGTCGCTATTCGCCTCGCCGCCGTCCAGTCCTCCCGCCAGCGCGCAAAGCACCATCGGAAACATCTTCAACTCGTGTCGCGCCCTCCAATCGATCCTCACAACAACCGCGCCTGGCGACTCGAGCAGGGTGCCGTCGTCGCTGCCGACACCGCCCCTGTCCCATGCGGCTCTACCAGCGCCAGCGCCGGCGCCGGCCGGGCCTATGAAATTGCGCCTCCGGTCGTCCAAGAAGAACGCAAACGGAGAGCTGTTTCCGCGAAAGAAGGTCGTCAAGAGAGCGCCTCCTCGCGGCGTCAACAAGCGACGCAGGGCCCTTGACGATGATATGGGTCGCGACGACAGCGGCTCCGACGCAGAGTACGAGGAGGAACTACCGTCGACACCAAAGCGCGCTCGTATCGCGCCGGAGGTGCTGCCTCTCGGCCTCGAGCGTTCGGATTTCCATGGTCTTCAAGAAGGCAACAGCCAAGAATCCGGCAACTCGGAAGGCACGGAGGTAGAGGTCGAGGCCGACGAGACGGAATGGAGCAAGGAAGACGACCAAGTGCTGGTCGAGCTTGTGCTGGAGAAGCTCAAACTGTCGAAGTCGGACTGGGAAGAAATCGGAAAGAGCTTCGGGAATATCGGGAATAGGAAGGACCGCAGTAGTTGCGGACGGCGCTGGAAGACCCTGATGGCGAACGGAGACATCGGGTTGAAGACCAGGAGCCGCCGGGGCAAGATACACGGGACCTGGAGGTGATGGCCATGTCGACATTCATTCTTTACTTTCTACAAACCGGGCTCCGTTCCGCAAGCTTCGAGTAGATATATATTCCCTTTGTGTGTTATTACCACCAACTTTTATGAAACGGGGAGGCGTTGAAAGGTTTCGATCTTGAGGATGGTCTCGCATGATATCCATACGGCGCGATTTGCGCTTGATAGTTATCTATTTGACATTTACAAAAAAATATAATTGACTTCACTTTTATCTGCTTGCCCTTCCACTCCATCATGTGCCTTTTTGCCTACGATTGGCAGCGTCTTCCAGCAACATGCAGATCATCTTTTTCCAGTGAAGCGCGGACACTTATCTGAGATAATCCGCATAGGCCACAATCTCATTGATCGTAGGTGTTCGGCAGAACTCGTTGCTTCTTCTCGGGGTGTCTCATCTTTCCGCATCCCGAAAGGGGACGATTTCGAGCGCCGCCGCACCAATCTAACGACATAGGGAGGTAGACAGGGAGTCCAAAGCCAAAACCAACCCCATTTTCCTAGGTAGGGCCCGAGGGCGAACCCCGGAAAAAAAGAGCGCAGCCCACGAACCGAACGATCTCTTTAGGCCGGATCCCAGGACGGGATCCTAAAACCCTCCCAGGGTCTTTCGACTTAGCACAATATAGGTAGGCACAGTAGGTGCCCCCATGCGAGTCGTAAAGTATTTCGCGCTGAATCTTAGTTGGTATGACTGGGCTAACTCTACTACGGTCTGATAAAATACTGGATGTCGTACGTGTATTTGTTCGTATCTGAAGCTTGGGGAGTGCTCCTCACAAAACGAACAGGAAGCCGGAAGGCTGGGAAGCTGGCTTTCATGATGCTACAGTTACCTCAGAGGGGATATCCGTGTCGCCCCGTCTGTCTACCTACCTACATGTGTTACCTACTGAACTGAAACTGAATATTTCCTCCATCGCCACCTGACTATCCAATGATGCATCGGGCTCGGTAAATTGCCTCCAGAGAAAAGACACCACTCCCCGCCGCGTTCTCTTCAGATTAACCCAAATCGAGCGACTGTGGGGTTGGCTCTGCAGGCGAATGTCCCTAGGTGCTCCGTAGGTGCGACTTGCATCCCGCCACGACTCTGAATAGCAAGCCGAAAAACCCTTTACTCGGGAATACCGTGAAACATACCTACACATATCCCGACGGTCGTGTCTGGTGACCTCCTTGGCGCCGACGTTGGGTTCGGTATGTACGATCGTGGAAGACCAAACGGAAGACGCCATCCATCCCTTGTCCTCTTCTCTCGTCTTTCCTTCGCAGGGAGGCTGCGGAGAAAATTCGCACGCGTGTGTCTGTGGACGCGAGAGACATGGGAAACCCGGCAGGCAATCCTTCCAAGTCTCGGCATATATGCCTCGCACTGTCCAGAGGCAGTCTACAGCGTAATCGTACTGTACCCTGGCAGGCTGCCGATTTGCCCGCTTGCGCTGAAGCCACATGCGCCACTTCTTCTTGGGATGGTGGACCTCGCCGGGAGCTTGGGCCATGTTTTGACTTCAGGTCTTCCGTTCGCAGGGCAACCATCTGGCCTAACTACCTAGCCATGCCTCTCTTGAACGAATCTGGATCATGCTGGGTCGAGCACCTTCTGCAGAGATGCTAACTGTCAGGAGGAATGGGTGCCATCTCCTTATGCCCTACCGCATGACTTCAGTATTTTGAAGTTTCGTGTGGGATGACAGACGTGCCCCCAGCCGAGCCGTGCCCCTGAGAAAGCCCCCTTGGGCGCGACCTCTGAAATACCTATTTCCAAGCTACTCGAGTTAGGAGTGCCTGTGAATGCCCGCTGGGCTTCCTACACGCATTTGGGCCGGGCTAGGTTGCTTCCTCTTTTGGCTTCGATTTGTGGTACTTAGGGGCCCAAACGTACGAATTGAGGAGTGGTGAAGTGGTGGGTTTCAAGGCTATTAAAAAATAAAGATGAAAGGAAAAGGCGCAGGGGGGACAAAATACGGAAACTTTGGTCTGCGAAGGATGAGACAATATCACCCTTCGCTAATTCACCTAATGGGATCCCAACGCCAACAGCCTAACATCTGGACTTGCTGGAAGTGAAGTTAAATGCCAGACTCAGCTACATAGAATCATGCATCCACGGCGTCAGCGGCACATGTGCCACTGCTCTTAACAAATGGCCTTTTCTTCCCTCCCTTACGTACTCCCCTCTCCCAGCTATTCCCACGGTTTACTCAGGTCTCCAATGATTTTCCGGACAGGGCAATTCTAGAAGAAAAGAAACGATTGCATACGGCTGGGAGGCTGGCTGCCAGAACCGAACAATCCAAGTACAGGTATCTGCAATGTCGAATGCGTCATGCACCACTTCAGGCGCAGTCTTCTCGGGACATGTTCTCGTTAGAGTGTCCACAGCATATCTAGCATATATCTCGATCTGACCCGAAAAGCTACGTTAGGAGGGAGGTCTAGTCCGCCTGGCGGAGACTACGACCTGATTAGTCTGCGAAGTAGACGTAGATAATGGGATGTCCGCGATGGCAATATCCTCTAAGGCAGCATCTTCTCTGTCTCACCGCGCCTCCAGAGTGTCTATGTCATCCACCTGATCAGCTATTGGCCGAACCCAACGTGGGGTGTTAGTATGATGACGAGTGGCCATTCGGCTCTTCTGCCTGGCAGGGAACCAGGACTAGTTGGAGGAGGATCGCCTCTTCGGAACATCCTAATCCCAAGCCGGAAATACCGCAGAGAGGCGTCTCGACAGACGCACGCCTCCGCCAAAAGATCCGCGAATCGTTGACGGATCCGGCCCGGTGTCCCGATGGTCCGCAAAGCCCAGCTATTTTTATTCCGATTCAATCAATTCGAACCTACTATCACGTGCAGAACCTCGCGCCCTTCCGAATTAACGCGCGGACTTCTGGCGCGGCGGGATGTTGAGCTACGTTCTCGGCCTTCACTTTGGAGAGAAGGCCCGTTCAAGGATAGTACGGAGTGACAAAGCACATTTCGGGAACCTCCTTAGTATCTTCAGAGAATTCAGACTTAGAACGAAGGTCATATGCGACGGTATATGCAAAGCAGCTCCCTTCTTCGGCTTGCCGCTTTTATCCTTGTAAGGAGAACCTATCGTAGCGTGGTTGGTTGGGAGGTCGTTTCTTTAAGTGGGCTAATGGAGAGAGAACATAAGTGATCAACATGATGCAAACGCTTAGTAAGGTAGCGAACGAAACTATGTTTGCTATAATGAGATGTAGTATATATATGTGTAGAGATATATGCGTGACACGAAAGTGAGGACTCAGGTTAGCGATCAGATATTTTTTTCTACCGAATCAGAACTGTCAACTCGCTTCCTCTTTGGTATAACCTAAGCAGGATTTGTAGCATACGTTGATATCAATGCAACTGTCGACGAAATTTCGTAGCCCTATTGGGCGTATTAACTGCCCATGAAAAGAGAAGTCATAATCTCCCCATACGCGTTAGGGATGTTTCATACTCATATAGGTTACGTGTACTGCGCTTACACGTCCAGCGAGGACGCGGACTCTGTGAGCACATTGCTTTGACGGTAACCATCATCGATACCCTCGGCAAATCAAGTCCCGTTATTGTAGGCTCGACAATTAATAAGCTTTTTCAAGATCCAAATGTGCTGTTTGGCGCTCCACTTCTTCGTCGTGGTCCAGATACATCACGCTGAGTTCAAGTGATGGGTCAATGAAAACTTTCGAGTCCCTCAAGCGCCTCCTTGGTGCTCAGTAGGCGGACTGCTAGCCATATAGCTCGTTTCAATTCAAATAAAACGGGCGAGACCTTGCTGGTGAAAGCATGGGATTCACACTTAGACTGTCTGACCAATCTGCACTCCAATGTCTCTTTGCCCAAGTGCTTGTGGACTGGTCGACAGCCGTCCTTAAGTATATGGTAGCTGGTTATTCTTATAGGGACGTAGTTCCTCATTAGGTTGGATCGAATGTCGCTATCGAATTTCTTCCCTTTTCCTTTTCCGGATCCAATGTGTCGAGCTCCGCTTTGTTTATAGGAAGCCACCAGCCCCATTAATAGGGGCTAAGGCGGCTACGGCCGCTGATGGATAACGGGAACTTACATGTTTGTACTAATGGTGGGTATGTAACGATAAGGACGTGGAAACTATTGTGCATGAGTGGGTTACCGGAGAGCCGTAAAGGAAGAAGCTCATGTATAGGGAATGAAAGTACTGGCCCAGAAAAGATGAATAGGTCGTAGATTGGAATTTCTAACGGGGAATGACCAAGGGGCAGATATGGCCTCACTCTATATTTGAGAGATTCGAAAGACAATATTTCTAGAGCTGGTTTTTAACTTATGAAGAAAGCCAGGCGAGAAAGCGTAAGTGGTTATGGACCGGTTGGTTTTACAGTTACTTCCATCTAGCTTCTTAATCACCCCTGACGGGATTATACCGCACGTGCATACCTAGTTTATGAATTACTCACATTATCATTCGAGAAAATCTTATTACATCACTTCATGCCGGCATCTAAACTCGTCTCAACTGGAATGGCACAGATGTCGTCTGGTGGAGCGGGAACACATGCAGCCACCTGTATTACCTCTTTGAAGTATCTATGCATGAGTGCATTCGATACATGACGTGTCTGAGAGAGCCGCCACCCCTTTCTAACTTGTGACCATCTTAGATGTTACTCCCATCTAGAAAGGGGCAGCGAATGCTGGTGAGTCTTCGCATACTATAGATAACCTTAGACACGGAGCCAACCTATCTGAATAGTAGCCATCCACGCTCGGAAACCTTCGGGCCCGGGGCGCATGGGTTTTGCAGATTATTCGTATGATAATTGATGGATACCCAAGAAAGGTCTTTGTGTCGTGGCCGTCTCTGCCCCTCATGTTGGCACTTATGCGGAAAGAGCCTTGTCTTCGTGCTTCGACCAAGTGTGGAAGCTAGCTGCCCTACGACGTCTTGCCCCACAGGGGACAGAGTTAGTTCACGGTTAGACAGACTTATCGGGACACTAGAGATCTATCTTGGACGAGTACTTTGGGATAAAGAGGTCCTTAAGAGATATGTGCTTCCAAGGCGGAGGAATAGTGCCCATTAACCCGCGAGGGATGGTGTTTTCCGGGGTCAGGACAGAGTGAGAGGGGTACAAATCCACATAGGGCACTTACGATCCTTCAGGATCGTGAGACGATTTCTTCGAAAGCTTCGAAAATTTCAGAATCTGGACCGAACAATCTGCAGGTTCCACCGGTTGCTAATAGAGGCTAGGCAAGTCGAGTCTAACTAAGAAGGGAGTCTTGCATGTGAGTCTTGACTGGCGGTGTCCAAATTTCTGATAATCTGCACGTGCTGACATGGCCGTGTCCCACATAAGTGGTAAGGGTATAAACTGACAACTGGGTAACAGATTGGCCGGCGCTCAGGGGTCCGTGCAGTAGGGCGATGGACAACACATGCTAACAACCGACCCCCGACTGTCTGCTCATAGTTGACCTGACCCCTACCCCACATTTTCTTGACCGCATCAATCAACTGGAATCCTCAGGTAATTGATTAATCAAACACCACAGACATTGGGCACTTCTCTCTATCTCTATTGTTCTCACATGTTCGCACCCATCAATCAAAACCAACCTATTCCCATCATTTCGATTGTAACGCTGCTGCGTATCTGAAGCTATTTACATTCCCTTTGCCACCCATACAACAAAATAGTAACGTACTTAGCACCATCAGATCGCCCTAGCCATCTGAAAGAAGCACACGACCTCCTTTGCTACGGCAGCATAGTGTCGTCACCAGTCTCTACCACACGGACTCTTCCCCACGGGCTCCTTTCGGCCTGGCGCGAACGCTTCGGGCCTCCATATCAATCAAAATCTTAGCAAACATGGACAGCAACATGGATAACCAGTGGATATTACGAGCCCTACAAGGTACGTCCATCAGCTCTTACCGACTCCGAGCTTCTTCCACCCATGTTCCAATAGTCCACCAAGAGTATCAACTAACTAACGAACCCCCCTCTCTCGAACAGGCGTCCTCCCTGAACAAACGCTCCAGCTCCTCCACGACCACGTGCTCTCGCCCGACACGCCCCTGCAACTGCTGTACCAGCAGGCGGCGTCGCTCGCACGGCGCGCCTACTGGGCGCTGGGGCCGGCGCTCGAGCCGCTGGTCGAGCGGGTGCTGCTGGCGCTCCAGAACTCGCCCGACGCTGTGGTGCTCGTAGTTGTGCTCACGGTGCTCGTGGTCGCCGTGCAGGTCGTCTTCGCCATCCAGCGCACCATGATGTGGGTCACGCGTCTGGCGCTGCGGCTCGTCGGCTGGGCTGTCGTCGTCGCCCTCATCGCCGTGGCCTGGCGCCGCGGGCCCGAGGCCACCGTGCGCGACCTCGTCGTGGTCGTTGGTAAGATCGTCGGCTACGCCACCGTGGTCAAGGACATCTGGGTCAGCGAGTACCAGCGGTATGACGCGCAGACTAAGGGTGCCTCGCTTGCTGGCCAGAGAGCGACAGCTACTGCGGGATACGGCGGGGCGAGGGGAGGCCGGTGGTAAAACGGACTGTCTCTCTTTACCTTTTCTTCATGATGAATTGGGGGCTTATGACGATACGTTATGATGAATGCGAGATACGTTATGTTTATTTGGTTACTGTGTGGGTTACTCTGTGGGTTACTCTGTGGGAAACAAGATGCTTTCTGGAATTAAAAATGGAGATGGCTATACTTGAGTATTGCAAAAACTGTGGTATTGCCTTGCTCGAGAACGCCTTCGCTATGCAACATCATAAAATGCACATGGGATACAGCCTTCCAAGAGGTAGCTAAAAAAAAGGGGGGGGGCCTCCCCCTATATATCCGTCCGAGATTAATCCTCGCGTTCATCGTCGAACTCTTCATCCTTCATCTCCCTCGGCTCCTGCGCCTCGTGGTACTGTATGCAATCATCGATATAACTTAGGATGGCCCCGACGCTATCTTCGTCCTGCACGTCCAGCTTTAGATAGCTAACCATGCTGAAGTTCTCGATGAGGTTGGCCACAGCCCTGTTGAGGCGCCGGAAGCCGGCACCCTTCATCAGGGCGTCCTTGTTCGTGGGGTCGGCCAAGTCGTCATCCTCCGCGTCCTGCTGCCCCTGCTCCTTGCGGCGTGCGACCTCGGCGGGGTCGTCGTCGAGCAGGGCGACGTCGGGCGTCAGGAAGCGCTTGAGGTCCTTCTTGCGGACCTGGTCCTTGACGAGGTCCATCTTCGATAGTACGTTGATGTGGGGGATCTCGAGCATGACCATGGCGCTCATGGCGCTCAGGGTGCCGGCGAAGAACTTGGCGCGGTCGACGACGAAGGTGGCCTCGAGCAGGTAGGCGGCGCAGAGGCGGACGTCGAGGGCGCCCGAGCGCGTCAGGAAGCGCACGAGCGCTGGCAGGATGGGCACGTGCGTGTACAGCTCGATCTGGCCCGGCATGTCGACCACAATCAGGTACTCCTCGGTCAGCGGCTCGAGAGCCTCCGTCAGGAAGTCGAGGTTCTCCATGAGAAACTCCAGGCAGTAGATCAGACCCCCGTTCGGCCCCAGCCCCATCTCCTCCATCACGTCCTCCAGCGAGATCAGCTCCCGGATGTCCAGGTCTGGCGTGTGCTCGAATGTCTCCGCTGCCGGGTCTAGGTTGATGTAGAAGGCCGACCGCCGGTTCAGCTGCAGGTGCGTTACGAGGGCCGCGCAGAAGGTCGACTGCAGAGAAAAAAAAAAAAATTCTCGGTTAGCCCGAAGAGCCGCCCACGACATGGCATTTAGAAGGGCAAGGGGCGCCGGGAACTCATGGGGAACTTGACAAGAACGTATGTATACACACCTTGCCCGCCCCCGCGGGGCCCATGACCATGACGCCGAACTTGCTCATGACGGCCGGGGGGTTATAGCGAGTTATATACTGGACTTTGGCGACAAGAAAAACGGGGCGGCTCGTACGACCTCGTCCGGTCTGGGTCTGCTATAGAAAGTGTGTAACCGGGGCTTTCGGTTGCAATGGGCGCGGGCGAGTATGACGCAGTTGCCCAAGATTCGAAATCTGATAAAATCCGCGATAGGAAATTTTGGCTCTATCGCACCGTGAGGATTGGAGGAGGGGCAGCAGCGAGACTGATTGGCCTGGACTGGACGGGGACCCAAAGTCGGGGCCCCGTCGCCTACTGTACCTGTGTACAATGGAAAAAAATGAACGTAGGCTGAGATTGGATGGGTACGTGGGGGCCATGGTTGGACGACTTGGTAGCTGACCAATCGCCGAGCAAACCGTTTAGGGTCCAGAAAAACGTGCGAGCAGCCTGGGCAGGGGAACGAGGGGGCACGGGTGGGAGATTCATTTCACCGCCGCTTTGAGGAAAGACAGCAAAACCGTCCCAAGGGGATAGGGATCCGTAGCAGGAGACGACATGCACGTATGCATTCAGCTTGTACCTGGCTAATCACTATCATAGCGAGTACTGAATAATGCACAAGAAGTTAAGTATGTACCTATTCTAGCTTGGCATGGGGTTTAGCTATTGGGTTTTAATTTGGTAAATCGCTCATCTAATAACAAAGGCATGGTATGGCATAGAAGCAGCGAATGAGCAGCAAAGAGGGGTTCGAGACGTTATGGCTTTATCACGTAGCAATTTGCTAGTTGCCGAGTCTTTATATGCCTAGCTGTATTCGCCGGGTTTTTATTTCGAGTCGCACAGTCGGCCCTTTCAGCATCGCGCTGGACCAGAGTAATGATGTGAATAAACTTTAAGGCGCTGAGCTATGAAACTCCGATGACTTTTACCGATCTTCCCCGCGTACTTCGGAGGTCCTGTGGGATTGAGGTGTGTCTGCATGCTTACCCACCATTCCCGCGGGGCTTTAGGCCGATAATGACAAGCGTAGAGAAGCGAATGTCTGCCGTAATATCTCTGTCCTGGTTTTGTATTAATGTAGATAAACCGCATATGTATATATATGAAGCAACTGTTTCCATTCACAAATTTTATAATTAGACAACGGTGAAAGTGAAAAAGAAAGAAGAAGAAGAAGAAATAGGTTACGAAGGTCGATTAAGTCCCCGTCACCGCCGAATGGCGCCATTTCGAACCTTGCCCCATCCAAGTTAGATTCTCATGTTATCGGCTCCCTGGCCCATAAAAAGGTCCAAGCGGAGGTACATGTAGACGTCTTAAGTCTCGGTACATGAATTCGTAGCTAGATTTGCCCGAATCCGAAAAGTCTCTTGGCTCCAAATTTACAAACGACCACCCCCTGCCCCTCCAAGTCTTCCCTTCCCTTCGACTCGTTAACATTGAAAAAGTTCCTCCCTCCTCAGTTGGATGCCCAGACGAACCCCTTCTCTTCCCTTCCCACTTCTTCCTCATTCCCGGGCCCTTAGATAGTGTGTTTTCAGTATTCCCAGTTTCCATTACGACGAGGTCGTCGTTGACTAGACTATTTTTCAATTGCATTATTGTCATTTCTGCCCTTCCCCCCATTAACCATCACCGTCACAATGCCGACCACCAACGGCTTCACCAGCAGCATGGGCCAACCTCGTAACCCGGGCGCCTTCCTCTTCACCGTAAGCACACCCAAGCCCCCTCTTCCCATTGGGCTATATTGCGCGTTCGGCGACTGGGGTTAATATCATGGTCGCGCGATTCGCCTACACTGTGTTGATATGGATCATGTTGACATCTCTCTTTCTAGTCCGAATCCGTCGGAGAGGGTCACCCCGACAAGATCTGCGATCAGGTCTCAGATGCCATTCTCGATGCCTGTCTCAAGGAAGACCCTCTTTCCAAGGTTGCTTGCGAAAGCGCCACCAAGACCGGCATGGTCATGGTCTTTGGCGAGATCACGACCAAGGCTAAGCTTGACTACCAGCGCGTTATCCGTGGCGCTATCGAGGAGATCGGTTACGATGACTCGTCGAAGGGCTTTGACTACAAGACCTGCAACGTTCTCGTTGCTATCGAGGAGCAGTCTAAGGATATCGCACAGGGTCTCCACTACGAGAAGGCTCTGGAGGAGCTGGGCGCTGGTGACCAGGGTCTCATGTTCGGCTATGCTACCGATGAGACTGAGGAGCTGCACCCCCTGTCCCACCTGCTCGCCCACAGGCTGAACCAGGCCATGTCCGCCGCCCGCCGCGATGGTACGCTGCCTTGGCTCAGACCCGACACCAAGACGCAGATCACCATGGAGTACAAGCACGACGGCGGAGCTGTCGTTCCCCTGAGAGTCCACACCGTCGTTATCTCTGCCCAGCATAGCGAAGACGTTACGACTGAGCAGGTGCGCAAGGCGCTCAGGACTAAGATTGTGGAGAAGGTAATTCCCGCGCAATACCTCGACGAGCACACCATCTACCACGTAAGTATTATGGTCTCTCTTAACCCTTGATGGCGAAAATTCGTGGCACACGATCGTCTACATACCGGTTCGCCGGATTCTGGCGACAGCCGATAATGCCTGTCTTCTTGAACGTCGCACTAACGAATTTTACAGCTTCAACCTAGTGGACTGTTCATTATTGGTGGTCCCCAGGGTGACGCCGGTGTCACCGGCCGTAAGATTATCGTTGACACCTACGGTGGCTGGGGAGCCCACGGTGGTGGTGCCTTCTCCGGCAAGGATTTCTCCAAGGTCGATCGGTCCGCCGCGTACCTCGCCCGCTGGATTGCTAAGTCCCTTGTTCATTCCAAGCTCGCCCGCCGAGCTCTCGTCCAGCTCAGTTACGCCATTGGTGTAGCGGAGCCCTGCTCCCTTTTCGTCGACTCCTACGGTACTTCGGAAAAGTCTTCTGATGAACTGGTCGACATCGTGAAGGCAAACTTCGACTTGCGGCCTGGTGCTATCGCAAAGGAGCTTAACCTCACCCGTCCCATCTACAACCAGACAGCCAAGTTCGGCCACTTCGGCACCAACCAGAGCTTCACTTGGGAGCAGCCCAAGACTCTGAAGTTCTAATTCCGGGTTATACACCCACTTAATAAGCTTCCGTGAGGGGATTTCTCATACAGCGGAAGAATCAACTTCTTCTTGCATTGCGATCGGCGTTGTACGGGTATAGAGACATGGTATGATTCCCTCATCGGAAATGTCATGACAAAAATGGGCAAAGCATGGCGTACGGTTTCAACAAACCTGTGTTTCAAATTTTCTGGCTGGGTAGATAACGGCGACATTTATCATCAGAGATAGGGTGGGGCTCAACATGCGATCGGGAACGTTTCTCGTCTAGCGTCCCTTCAACCGGGATATTTGGAGGAAGGGTATATACCATGCGGGCGAGTTTAGGGACGAGCGGAGGTCAGGGTGATAGCATAGTCCTTTGTCCATATGTGACATGCAATTCACGATAGCACAGCCGAGATCGGCTGTCGACCTGCAACCAATCATTGCGTACGATACTATCGCACCGTGAAACTACTGTGCCGGCGAGCGAGATTTACTCGACATGTCTGTAGATCGACCTGTATCCATTCTTCGAAGATGTTGCGGTGCAAAAATGGAATCGTTCTTGCTCTAGCTGGCAATAAAACCTTATATGCCCTATCTGTGACACAGGAGGCATGTATCAAATCGCTTCAAACGGAGCATATTCTCCCACCAGCCCGGTTGGCGGAGACATGTCTTTTCGTTATGGATAGCTTTAAAGAGGGGCAGAAATAAAGCTGGTTGAAGACGATGGGCGGCAGAGCGTTGTCGTCTCCATGTGTCGCGAAGACCTGTAAATTCGCGTAGCGATCCAATATACCCAATTAGCCCTCTATCAATCACGCCAACAATGTCAACCGCAGTCCGTCTTCTAGATCCTCTAGTTATCTTCACGACAAGTCCATCCGTGCTGTCAGTACGCAGAAAACACCAGCGGAATAGAAGATAACTATCCATAATCAAGTACCCAACTCGAGCAGCTGCCTTTCAGAGGCCGTTGCTACTGCAGCACTTCAAATTAGGAAGGTATCCCATCGATGAGGATAATAGGGTGTTTCCATCTGTTCTGGGACGGTGAAATAGCTCCGTCGATTCAGGGTGCCTGCTATTTCCTTTTCCTATGGTAGGGGGGTGCAACAGGTGATCGACAAGACGATCCGCCGGCTCGTGGAGACATATGCATGATCCATACTGCCCGGGCGACGGACGATTACTACTTGATTATCAGGTCTATTTTACGTTGTCGAGCCACTCAATTGGCGGCCAAGCCAGCACATTACGCGAGAGTTGAAAACGTTCACTCATAAACCTGACTGGTCGTCGGTCTGAGGAGTGCGGCTGTGAATCAGAGATGCCCATGCAGCCAGGTAATTACAGAAAATCAGTCGATCGTCTCGTCGACGTAGCCCCGTCGTCTATTTTCGCGCAGATGCGGTCAACACTGTCAGAATGATTGCAGGGATGGGCTGTGTGGGGGAATATGACTGTGTTCAAGCTGGATAATGACCTATATTCAACCTGGGAACTGACGGCCCCCTTACCTGGGTATATGGACGCATACCGTAAGTCCCAGACCCTTCTTTTCATGCACGATGTGCCCTTGACCCTGTATCACTACCTGCTTAGGCCGAGGCACGAAGCAACTTGCGCCTCTACTCTGCGACTCGTGACTAGGCCGCCTGCGTACGAGCGGGCGGAGTCCATCCTGAGGAACTCAGGAAAAGGGGGTCATTAATGACATTTATCAACAAATTCCTGCAATTCTTCACTGTGCGGTGCTGTTCTAGGTTACTCTTCTCCGATGGTCGGCGGGAGCGGCCACATATAGGCTGCTAACCCTTGTGTCATTGCGACCATAGGGCCGCACAATCTGAGCCCGTTTAATCCCTTTCACCTGCCCGCAGCGTTAATTCCACGCCCAAGGCAGACTGACGGGGGTTTTCTTTTGATGCCGAGTTTGGCCAGCCATATCTCTATCCAGTGTTCGGCTCCGAGTTTCCAGGATATCACCTAATAGATGGTACCGGCATCAGTTATAAAGATTAAAACGAGGGTTTATGTTGAGTGCGACACCCCTATCAATCCCTTTCCTCCCCCGTTTCGCCCCTTTTCCCAGAGGGCTGCCTGTATGGTCTGACGGATATAATCTTTCGGCTCGGGCTGAACAGGAATATGCCAACTATACGATAGGCGTGCTGGCAGGATGCCATAATTATAAGCCAGAGCGTAAAGACGGTCTGGAAGCTACCTGCGTCCAACAAGAGCCGATTTGAGCAGCGTGACACGGCGAGGACGCGCATCAGAAAGGGGAATTTAGAAAAGACTTCATTGGTTACGGATCAATGCTCAGGATAAGCTACTGAGCAACATCTGTGATCCTAGACTGTTCCATACCATGTGCATAAGCGGGACCAACGGAAAGGCCCTCCTTGACCCCCTGTTGATCCATTGATGACAAAACGAACGAATAAGAAAACTGCGGCTTGCGAACGGCCCTCGGCTCGAATCTCCGATGCACCTCTATTCGAGCTCGACTAGCAAGGCGGATCAGTATGGCATCGGAATCGCCGAGAGTCGCCGGATGGCTCTGAGGGCCCTCGCGCCCAGATCCCTCTTTTCCTGACGTTGATTTTCGCTGAGCTGGTCTTCGTAGGAATTGGCGAGGACCTATCCAGGCAATCGTCAATAGACTGTATATAGCCTAAGTTGATTTATTAGACAGAGGCTGTATTACCTTGTCATGCTGCCACGATCCCAGCATTTCGCCTAGCCTCCTTGCCTGGTATTCGATATTATGGGGATAATCCGTTCTATAATACTCGTCAAACAAATCCCATTCGTCCTCTTCTTCCGGTCCGTCGCTTTCGATCGGCGCAAGCTGGTGAGTGAGCAGGAAATACTCGTAATGAGACATGGGTGCAGGTTTATGTCGGTAGAAGCCTTGCCTTCCGGAGCTGTGTAGGATGTCATACAAGGCCAAATCCGTAGGCGGCCACGGCCTGCCGGCTCGTCTGCTAACCAGTCCATCCAACACTGACATCCATTCTACAAATAGTTTCTCAGCGCCACCATCCAAGAAGGGGTAGACGTTGTATGGGCCTATCTGTAAGGGGACCGTATTTCGCGTCATCGGGCGGAGACGGCTGAGATACCTGGGCTGGGAGAAGTCTACCAAGTTCTCAAAACATTCCACGTGATAGCGGTCTGTAACTGTAAGCACTGGGCGTAGGCATCTATTTGCCTTGTGGGAGGGATATTCGTCTTACCCGCATGCCAGGGGCTCAATCCCATGTTGTACATGCCTGGAAATACGGTAATGCTGTAGTCATCTGCATTGACCATCCTGTCGCAGTTTGGGAATCGACAATGTAACCCCCCTATTTGCGGTAACTGAGGTGTCAGTTGGACCCAGAAGATAACCCCGTTGGTGTCAGTGTCCATGTGGTAGAGGAGATTAAATCTTGCCTGGCTAATAGCGTCAAAAGGCTGATTAAGGTGGTGCAGGCCAGGCAGTGGATTTTGCTCGGGGTCGTCGACAATTCCTCCTGCAGGTCCGGCAATGTCTTCCTCAGCTTGCATGTCAGGGAGTCCGCCAGCTTCTTCCTCGGGTTGCGAGTTGTGGGATCCGGCATCATCTTCCTCGGATTGCGTGGAGTCGGAGGATTTGGCAGCGTCTTCCTCGGATTGCGAGGAGTCGGGAGATGGCTCCTTTCGTGCAAGTTTGGCCGCATTTCCTTTGGATTGCGAGTCAGGGAGTTGCTTCCGCTTTGTGAGGGAACGCCTCCCGTGCATTTTGGCTACCACTCCTAAGGTAATACCTGAACCGAGCCGTGGTAGCGATGAATATGGAGTGAAAATAAAGTATCTGCGCGATTGAATGAATAATCCCAAAAGCAGCGCGTATATAATCTCCGTGTCTTAAAAGACAGCGCGGTGCTGTTTGTTGTCCCATTGTTGACGCAGCGTTCCACCCAGGGTCAACCCGCACCTCGGAAGCAGCAACTATGACCGAACAGAGTAAATAAGAAAGCACATACGTGCATAGGACGCGAAGGCCTGTTAGGTAGGTGGGAGTAGTCAGTGGCATATTCGTGGAGTGGAAGGACTAGTGTGGGCCTGTAGAGAAGATGCCATTGCTTGATACGTCGTCACACAGCCATATACTAGGGAATTGTAGAGGAAGCATGTGCAACGGAGCCGAGCAGCCCTAGATACCGTCCAGAAATAACCGAGTTTCGGCATAAAGCCATCATCACTATTCCGTGTTGGTTATTGTAATGCCACAAGTGATTTATGGGGGTGACTTCCAATATATATATGACCCAGGTGAGGGGCACTTGCTGTTACAGAGTCTTTGAACATGGTTGTAAGAAGGGTTTATAGCAGACGGGACCTACCAATATCTGTGAGACGTCACCTCAGCGCAGTAGCTCGGCCACAACCATAATATTAGTCACGCAATTGCCATGAAAGCTCCGACCTTATAAAGAAATTCCGACGCGGTGGGAAGTGAGATTTACGTGTTGTTTTGGGATGAATCCGCTTAGTGGGTAGGGAATCAACTCTTAAGTTTATCTTTGTAACGTTGGGGGGGATTTGCCTGTTCTTGTCCATCACTCTATTCACCTGAGTGACAGCCTCATTTTGGGTCATCCCTGCAGCCATCAAGCTATAGACCCTTTCCGTCACCCTCATCATCATTAATAAATAGACTCATCGTTGTTTCCTAAGTGCGTTAGAACGCGTGTTATGAGCTCGCACCTCTCATAACGAGATAGGCTATGGATCTGGTATTTGAGAACCACTTAGAGGAAATGCGTACATAGTATTGCTAGATACCTATACTAAAAGCCGAGCCATTAGGCGTGCGCGCCACCACAACAAGACCTAGGAGGATATTTTCGAGAAGGAGATGAAAACCTGATATTCTAAATTGATTCTGTTGGGCCACCAAGTGTATTAAGGTGATGAAGGCCCCTATAATGGAAAGCAATAACACCAGTTCGAGGTTAGAAATGCCTAAGGTTGTCAGTTCACTCATAGGTATATACTAGAGTCGGCCTTATGCATGGTTTGTCGTTCGGCTGAAGACTTGTAATTATGCACAGCTTGGTAGGCCAGCCAGAATCGTGTGCTAAGGGAAGCTACACACTGCAGGAGTCCATTTATTAATTTCCACCAATCTGGTCCGCGGATTCGCGTCCATCCCGGGTTGGCGAAAGACCCACGCTATTTCTGAACGGTCTCCTATTGGATCTCCGTTCTCCTTGGGCAGGCTACAGTAACAACACTCGCTCCCCAGAACCCCACAATCTCCCCATGGGGGGACTCCGCAGTTTGGTACGCAATACTGGACATTCTCGATATAAGATCCCCCGATAGACTTGGCAGAGAAAGGTATGTTGAGGGGAAACCCAGGGGTTCAGGATCAGGATTGCCCACTAACCGGTACCAGGAACACGGTAGCTTGGGAAATTTATATGAACGCAGGATCTCCGGTTAATGACTCTGCCAATGGAAGCTGTTGGCGGCAAGTCTGACACTTCACCATGCGCTTCTCCCTTCTGTCGGCGACGGGTCTCATATCTGCCGTGGCGAGCGTGCTCGCGGTAGAGCTGCCGCCCGGCGTACCTCGTTCCCTCGAAGAGTTCCGGGGAAAGCACCCGTACGTGACACGAAGCACCCAAGAAAAATCAGGAAACAGCCGTCGTGTAGTCAGGATTCGCTCTTCAGAGCATGTCGAGGATGACATCTCGGCGGAGTTCCTGGACGGCATCAAGGAGGCCAACAACGGCGGTCTCTTGCATCTTCCGAAGGGGGAGCTCTTCGTCATCGGCAAGCCACTGGACCTGACCTTCCTCAACGATATCGAAATCCGACTCGATGGAGAGATTAGGGTAAGTAGCCTTTGAAGACACTCATTCGTCTGTCTCCTCTTAAGACTGACCGGTTGCCATAGTTCACGGACGATGTGCCGTTCTGGCAGGCGAGCGGATATAAACACCCTTTCCAGGTGGGTTAGCATCGACGCCCATATCCAAATAGCGGCCGCTGACTGGAAGCTAGAGTAACCTACTCTTCTGTAAGGCCTTCAGTCATAAACGCTTCACCATTTCCTGGCTGACACAGAGACTTAGGGAAATGGGGCGGGAATGATATCAGGATCTATGGTGAAGGTGTGCTCAACGGCCAGGGGTAGGCATTAACCAAACCACGAAATCGTCCAGCTGTTTAACAACGTGCAGACAGCGCTGGTGGGAAGAATTCTCCGACCTGGGGTAAGGTTAAGCCAGGAGACCCATAACTTGGCGGTTGTACCTGACGGCCAACTAGCATACCCGCGGACAATAACTATACCTACGCCAGACCGATCCTGTTTTACGTGCAGAACTCGACGAACGTCAACATTGAGGGAATCCATTTCAAGGATTCTCCGATTTGGCATCAACTCATTGAGTGGAGTATGTCCCCTTGAGAGGATACCTACCAAGAACTACACCTGATGACTGACCCATTGCCCGCAGCCACGGGCATCCATTACAGAGACGTCATCTGCACTGCTCATTCTACCAACGCTAGCGTCCACCCAGCCAACTCCGACTTCTTCGATTCGCAGAATATCTGGGACCTGACGGTCGAAAGGGCTTGGGTGGACGTCGGCGACGACTGTTTCTCGCCCAAGTCCAACGCGACCAATGTCCATGTCAACCAGATGTACTGCAACGGGTCGCACGGGCAGGTGAGATAAGAACCGAGCGCTCGATGGAAGGAATAATCATGCTGATTTTACTCCTTATCATAGTCCATCGGCTCACTTGGCGAACACGTCGGTGTTGGGTCCTATGTGGAAGACGTTGTCATCGAGAACGTGTGGATGCTGAACGGCCAGGTAAACCCCATCCTCACGGGCAAGGATGCAGAGAGAGTTGAAAGCTCATAATGGCATTAGCACGGCGGCCGTATCAAGGTCTGGGCTGGCCCAACAGCCGGTCACGGATACGTCAAGAATGTAACTTTCAGGTACGAGCAGCGAGTGTCGAACCTCCTTAACTAGACTAACGATTCTATAACAGGAACTTCTGGAACGCGAACAACGAGTACGTCGGCTTCCTAGATTCCTGCTACTGGAAGGTAAGTCGTATTCCACCTTCGGGGAAGGGCGCTCCCGTCGTTGTGGGGTTACAGACATCAATACTCACACGTCCGATGTCTAGATCGACGCCGAAACCTGCCTGGAACACCCGTCGCGCATGAACATCTCCGACATCGTCTTCGAGAATTTCTCCGGCTACACGAGCGGGAAGAACGGCCGTGTTATCGCTAGGTTTACGTGCTCCTCGAGCCCCGACGCCGTGTGTGAAAATATCCAGATGCGGAACATCGCAGTAGAGCCGCCCTGCGGCGGACCTGCGATCGCCATTTGCGACGGGATCTCGGGTGGTCTTGGCGACGATGTTCCCTGCTATCCGTCGGACAGCGAGGAGGCCAAGGCGGCGCTCGCGGACAAATGCGAGGGCCCGAGGTCTGACTATACGGGTAAGCCCTGGGAGCCGTGAGGAACATGGGATTATTCCTGATCGCTGCGGCGTTACATGCATTGCCACATGTAGGACGTAGCCTAGGGGTAAAAGTTCGTTGTTCCACCTTACTCGAATTTCCCTTTAAAGTAGCCTAAAGCCTCGCAGCTTTCTCGTGGCTGGAAGATAACCTCCATATCAGCCTATTTATCTAGACTTCTCCATTAGCGAGGTTGTGTCTCTCAGCGTCATCATATCAAAAGGCTATTATTAATAGGCATGTGTAGTAAAGGCGACTGTCGATTGGCCGGGTGTGAAACGTGGGATGCAGATTACAAAAAGGGGGTAACAAGTGGGGTATGATGGTACTTATGATGACTACGTCGCCAGTCATCCCGCTGAAGGGCAATTCAACCTATGTTGAATCTATTGTTTCTAACACACCGAATGACAGTGTTTTCTATCCATCTACGCCCTTGCCTTCCCCTGAACGCATCTAGTATATATACCTAAACGTGACCGCCCTATCGCCCTTCGCTGACGGCTCCGCGGCGGTATACCGATCTTGTCCGCCATCCTGCACGGCCCGGTCCCTCTTCTTGTTGATCGCGGCGTACGCCACTATGAGGATGATGGCCGCGACGACCCCGGCGCCAATGAACGCCAGCTCCAGCGCGTGGCCGAGGATGTAGCGCGGGGCGTCCTTCTGCCGGTAGAAGTTCGACGCCACGGCACCGCCGAGGTTGCCGACGCCGATCTGGATCGCCATCCCGGCGCTACGCTTGTAGCTGCCGGCGAGATTGTTGGCGAGCCACGTGATGACGCCCGGGAACGCCAGGCGGCTACGAAGACGCCGGCGCAGACGACTCGGGGGTTCGACATGGATATGCACCCTTTTTGTGAACGTTAGCGTTATCATCTCAACCGTGCTTTCGTATTAGTGTGGCGAGTCGTGCTTACATGGAGAATCCGACGATCATTATCAGTAGGAAAGAGACGACGAAGGGGCTACGCTTCCCCAGTCGGTCCGATATGTATGCGAAGAAGACCGCCAATATCGCAGCTGTGATGTATATCGGTACGATCATGAGCTGTGCCTTGCTCGAGGAGTACCCCAGGTTGCGTATGATGGTTGGGAGAAAAAGGCTGATACCATACAGCGGACAGACGATCTTCAATCCCCCCGAGTTAGTTCCGAGGTTCGACAAAAAAGTCGAGACCAAGCGGCTTAGAACTTACACCCCAATAGACGAAGATATTAACCCATATCTGCCAGTCTTTGAACGCGTCCCAGACATACCTCCACTCGAACTCCTCTGCTTGGGCCGCCTGAGTCCGCTTCTGTTCTTCCGCTCGGACCTGTCCCTGGTACTTCAGGCGGAAGACCACGAAGGCCCGCTCCTCCTCGGTGAGGAACGTGGCTGTCTCCGGGAAGTCGTGTAATACGAAGAACGCGATGACGGCGATGACGACCTAGACTGCTATTTAGCTGCCACCAACGCTAGCCGTCGAGGATATGATTTTGCTCACGGTCGCTACGCCCTCCAGCAGGAAGATCCAACGCCAGCCTTCCAGGTTCGCGACGCCATCCATCTTCGCTATGGCGAAGGCAAGGAGCCCGCTAAATGCGCCGGCTACTGAAGCGGCCGAAAAGAAGAGCGCCTATGGTCTTATCAGCATAGAGCCAAGGGAGCCACTGGATAGTGTCGAATGGTCTCGGCGGGCTATGCATGATCATACCTGGCGGAGTTGTATCTCGTGGCGACAGTACCACATGGTGAGATAGTACTTGAGCCAGTCGGCCTTGGCATCTCGAGAGGAGACTGGCGGTCGATCTTACTGCACACCCGGGGAAGAGACCGGCTTCGGTAAGACCAAGAAACAGTCTTGCAGCAAGCGAGGCGCGGAAATACCTCACTAAGCCCATCAAGGGCATGACAGTTCCCCACTGCAGTGATCGGAGTTAGCCGTTGACTTTTTCAAGAAAGTATCTCCGAGCCGGTGCGGGTTTCCAGACGTGAACTTCAGCAGCCGGCTTCGCTCCACATACCGCAATCATAATGCAAGGAAGCCACCTGGAAGGACGCAGCTTCTTTAAAAGCAGATTGCTGGGGACCTCGAAGGCGGCGTAGGTGAAGAAGAAGGCGGTCAGGCACCAGCTGTACTCGTCGGGCGTCATCCGAAGGTCCCCCTGCAGGCCCTCGATCTTCGCGTTCCCGATGTTGCCCCGGTCCAGGAAGGATAGGAGGTAAAGAGCTGCAAGCATCGGGATGAGCCGGATATCCTTCTGGGACACGGTTAGCCCTCTGGTTTTGGTGACAAACTCCGCCAGGCTTGCTTGGTTGGGGCGGAGGGAGCCGCCATCAGATCTTCCGTAGGACCCTCTTCTCGTCGAGGTGGGCGAAGGATTCAAAGGTCGTCTCTGGCGCCGCGGCTACTGCGTCGACCTTCTCGAACTCCTCGCGTAGCCCGTGCTCGGCATGAGCTACGCCGGGTCGGTCCGGCTTCAGCGTCTCGGTACTGGGTGTCGTCATGGGTGAGTAGGGGCTGTGAAGCCGTGTGGACGGAAGCCAGAGTCAAGGACAGACGGGGATAGATGGATTAATATATTTTAAAGACATCAGATGGGATAACCCGGAATCTAGCGCCGAGTAACTGGAAAAGAAGCTTTCTCCGGGGCTATAGCTTCCCCCGGTCACATCAGCGGCGCATGCGGGGATGCGGGGGACCCTGATGGGATCGTCATGACAGCGTATAATAGGCAGGAATAAGTGCCTATGCGTAATAGGGTTGGAGTCAAGTCTTGTGAGGTAGTAGTCCTCCCCTCTAGTATCTAGATTTACTGTTTTTCCGGCTATGAATAACGGAGCAGGTTACTTATCACCACTGGCGCCTTAACCCAGCCCGTGGGGGGCCCAGTGAGGTCCGGGACATTGTTCCGTCGGGCATACTTATAGTACTCATATCAGCTTGCAATTTTGCTAGGTCCTATATCTGAGCCCATCATGACCTTGAACCAAAGTCGCTCTTTCTCAGTTACAGTTACGGATCATGCTTCTAAACAACCTCTTAGGTCCCCTACTTACAAGCCTTCTCTACTCTTGGTTCCGAAGTTCCCATCGTTGCTTACACCGTCAAGGGCCCGACGGTCGTCGGAGCATGGTCCTCGTTCACTGGAGGCTTCGCCTCGGGATACGGATAAGCCTCTTAGCCAGAAGTAGGGCCTAGCCAGTTGATGATCCTCCTTGTGACCACGGTGACATGTTTACATGGACGGGATGATCGTCGGAGGCCGTAAGTAAAGACAGCAAGAGCACCGTGCTAACGAATGTCGGTGATGGATGTGCATTCCGCTACGGACCGCGCCTCAGCCTCCGCACACGGGAGATCCGGCACCCAGTGACGGGTGCCACACACGGACCGGTAATGTCGCTGCCGGTAGAGGTGCTCCACTTCATATATACCATGCAATATAAAAGGGCTGCCGCGTCTCCCCCTCCTCGATAACCTTCGCCTTCGTGAGCATCCTCGAACATGCTTTCACCATCCATCATCCCGCCCTCCGGGGCATCGGGGGTAGGGCGAGCTATGAGTGACGGCGATAGACATGGGTCTCCATCCGCCATCTCAACCATTTGGCTAGGAGTTGCACCGCAGAACGATAAGCCAGCCGCCATGGTGCTTGTTCGAACACACAATAGGATTATATATCTAGTTCCGGATTTCAGACCAGACGGGACACGAGATAGGCTTGTAGTAGTACAAGAGACTTCCCAACTCGGGAATAAAGGGAGCTATAACTAACCTCCGTAGCTCTCGAAACGCAAATGTGGATATCTGACAGCCAGCCAACGATCAATCAAAACGCCGCAGTGACTTCCCCCCTGAATCCCAGCCATCAATCCAGCAGACAGTATTTCCAGATCCGAACAGGGGTGAGCGCCTAGCCAGATAGCATCCAAAGCAAAGCCTACATCTGCAAAGGGTCATGCGGCCTATTGTGTGAGATCATGTTTCGACGCCGTCTGCTGCCTAAGTAGCAGTAGCCAGCCAGCCGGCTCTTCGCACGCGCGTGTAGGTATATGCACACACGCAGCATCCAACATAGATAGGAATTCGAAAATTACCAAACGCAGTCTATCGTCTCCAGTCTCACTAGTCGTCCTCGATATCGTCATCGCTTAAAACCAACTTCTGCACGGGTGGCAGCGCGGCCACGGCCCCATCGGCATCGCCGCGTTGTCGAATTCCAAGAGTCCGCTTCTGGGGCCAGGATTCCTCAGTCGGCTTGTCCGTGGCCCACTCCGCGCCTCCGGCCGCTGGATTGCCCTCCTCGTCGGCGTCGACGGCGTCCTCGTCCGCAGGCCCGCCTATCCCGGTAAACGAGACTATCCTCTCGATCTCCCTCAGCCGGAGGCTACCAAGAGCGTTCTTCTTTCGGCGTGCGATGTGTGCCATGTACGGCAGTCGCTCGAGCAGCATTTCTCCGCGGGCGGAGCTTCCCAGGGACAATAAGAGGGGTGCCTGTGTTTGGCCTTGCTCCGATTTCTTCGTCCCCTCGTTGCCTCTATGTAGGGAGCTCTGTTTGTCGACCCACTCTCCGCTATTGCTATTTGTCACCTTGGGGCGCCTGAATGCGGATGCGCCGTCCGTCATGTTGTGGCGCGTTTCGTTTCCCTTCAGCACCGTCGTTGCCCAGTGGTCGACGAGACCCTCCAGTTCCTCCTTATCCCTCCATAACTTCAGACTAGTCGGGTAGAATAGCTTAAAAGCATCGCCGCCTCCCCTTCCGGATGCCGTCCTAACCCTTTTCACCGGATCGGGAAGTGAGAATAACAACCCCCGCGTCGCGACCTGGAACGTTATCTCGTCCTGGCGTAAAATTTGACTTGCCGAGTCTCGCCCGGAGGACCTAGAGGCGCCAGACCCCCGTCCACCGAAGAATATGTCCCAGGACGGGCAGAGTAGGTCAGTTTCTGAAAGGCATTCAATACAGTGGTTAACATAGTCCATCGAAGACTTCGGATCTGATGGGCTGGTGGATTCGCATGATAGGACGTAGTTCTCATGGAGTGCTGATATGAAAGTGTGGGTGTCCGTGCCAGTCTCATCAATGAGGGTATCGACAGAGACTTCAGATCGTTTGGGCCGGGAGTGGACAGCTAGGTAGTCTGGGAGCACCTCGGCTTGTCCTTCTAAGGTCCGCCTGTCCATTGGAAGCTCATCCCTCTTATTGTAGACTACCTTTCCGACTGCATGGAAGATGCCTAGAGTTGCTTCCCGTTGGGACACGAGCGCTAAGCTTTCCGCTTCACTTTTAGTCAAAGCCACCCCATTCTTGGCTCCTCGCTTGGGTTTCGTGAACGTAACCTTGGAACCCCACTCCGCATCCGAATCGCCTTTCAGACACAGGAACTCTAACGAAGAGACGGCACTCCTGATGTCACCTATTTCTCCCAACCTTTTGAGTACAAGGGGGCCTGGTGTTCGCTTACGGCCTGATTTTCGGGCCTCCTTCTGCACTATCACCTCAAGCGCATTTGCGAGGATTGTGGGGGCAATAGGATTGAATTCGATTATACCCGTCCCCGGATGACGCGTGATTTCCGGGCCGAGTAGTCGATGAGCGGTGAAACTATCGGCTGCTGCCGACGTGGTCGTGAGAAGAGTTTCCGATATGACCATTATCACAGGGGTTATTGGGTCTTTAGATGACTGACGCCCGAATGCGGCGAGCGATGGGGTATTAGTGGAAAGGAACTCCATCATCGTTTTTCGAAAGGATGTCAAGGCAGTCGAAGAGCGAACGAATGTGTTCGGAAATTCTTCAATGAGAATGATCTTGCGCGTCTCGTCGCGAGCTTTGCTGTTGACATTACCCGACGGGAGCGCCGCGTCGACATCAGTTTCTAGCTGACCAAACTTGCCGCCCCTGCCCAGAAACTCCTCAAATTGCGCCGAAGCAGACTGGAAGCCCAAGCCCTGGGTAGAACCGAGAGTACCGGTTGGATTCCTCCATTCGAGCAGCTCGCATTCCATGTCTTTGGCTAGAAGCCGTAGAGTGGTGGTCTTCCCCGTACCAGCAGCTCCTTTCAAGATAAGTAACCGCTGTCGCAGTCGACCGGCCATGACGTCTTCCAGCCATCGGCGAACATCCGCGACCTTCCTGTTATGCACGGCTAGTTCACCCAGGTTTGATGGACCAAACCGCTCAGACCAAGGCCGCTGTTCATCATCTGCACTAGCACTAGCATGTGTCGGAGGGCGAGGCGGACGCAGGAATTTCTGACTTGAGGGGGCCGAAGAAACACCAGTAATTTGGGGAACATCTCGAAAGCGTCTCCGGGCATTCTGTCCGACGCGACTAGAAATAGCCGCCCTATGCTCCCCGACCTCGTCATCATCCGATATAGATATGGGGTCGCTAATGATGTCGTCCAGCTTGGCGGATGGAGTCTTGGGCGCACGCTCAGCTTGCTTCGAGAACAGGGTGAGAAGATCTGCTGTCTTTCCTTTCTCCGCTTGTTTGCCCTTGGTCATCGATCTGGTCTTCGCCTTCTCCGGACTTGTACTTGCGCTCTTGAGTCCATTCTTGCTAGTGCTCGAGCTGTTCGGATTCTGTGCTTGGAGGGCTTTAGTTGGGGGTTTCGGAATATGCCTGGACGACTTCCTCGAGGGGCTGGGAGCGGGGGATGTTGCGGTGCGACGTGAAGCATTTGCGGCCGAGGAGGGGTCAGGGCGCGGGCTTTCGGGGGAGGAGAAGATGTAGTTATTTAGAGTGTTGGTTTGAGACTTGGTTTGCCCCTCTTCTTCATCATTGCGTTTCCGTCGCTTCGCAGGAGGCGGCGCCATGACCAGTCGATGGAAACAACTGAATACAAGATCGACATCTGTTTGTATTCGGAGGCAGTGACTGTTTACGGCTGCTGCTCCATAATCCAACTATGCGCACCTGTGTTTTTTTCGATGAATAATTTAATGTAGCAGGTGGAATTGAGCAGTTCCCGAACCTTGAAAACTGAAAAGAAGGACGCGACGTCCCGACCAACGCTATTTCGTCATTATTAGGATACCGCCCATTATAACCGCAGGTGGGATGCAGTACAATGGATACTCAAGAACATACTTGTTGATTCATTACGAAACTGTCACCGGAAGGCACTTACGAGGTAGGCACAAGGGACGCGCCGCGTCGAGTTTAACTTCCCAGCTGGCGGCTAGGCTCCAGCAGCCCATGCCAGGACCGGGCGCCGCATGGTTGAAACTTGAATGTACCGGTAATTGGGTGGGGACAGTAGGAAACATTAAAGGGAAATACTAGTTACCGGATACCTGCATAAGCCGCTATACGTACGAAGTAGCTCTGTAATCCATGCACCTTAAGAATTGTCGAAAGAACTCAAGATGCGAACCTCAAAACTTACCCCATACATTTGTGTTGCTGAATCCGGAAATTTGGGAGTGGATACCGAAGTCTTGGGACTTCATAGGAAGTAGACGTGTACATACAATCAGTATAGGCATCTTGGCAAACCACTACAGCCACTCCCCCAATATCACCACCATAACAATCTAGTGAGAGGATCTATCCGTATATGCTTCTTCCATGGCCCTATTCAAGAGCCTGTGGAATATAATTGCTCTGAAACACTTTCAGCGGATACCCAGTAGATCTGGCAGGCTGGTAGCAGGCCCGCGAAGATGTGCTTTCGCGTATCTTTCCAGAACGACAATCCCCCCAGAATTAGCCAGATCTCACCACCGCCTACACGTTCCCCAGGCATGGCTAGATACGGGAAATAGATCCCAGCACCGACACCTGGGCGTTCGTAAACATGATCCGTGAAGCCCGAGCCATCTGAGGCGTGTTCTTCGGATGGGATGGAACAACGAAATGTCGGCCATGAGCTTCGAGACGAAAATAGGACACATGCCGGAGCCATGCAACACGGTTGCCAAGAGGCGCCTGAGGAAAGAAAAGAAAACAGCCGGATTGTGATAAGGATTTAGACCTGAGCCGGCCGCGTTTCGTCTGACGCGGAGGGACTGGTCGAGGCAATGGAGATGAAGGCTGGAAGACACCGGCTATACTGAGATCTTTCTGGCTCGTTAGGACAGTAACACCATATTCGGCGGAAGCCAACGGGTGTTGATGGTCTGCCTGATATGAGGCAAAGGCGTATTCAAATCCATTTTTAGGATTCCGGACGAAGAGGTAAGTACCAGTACTAGCCGACCTTATCCGCCGCAGGTTCAGACACGATCCCCTCTTAGCGACTTGATTTGGCAGGCGTTGTGGACCACGAATGGCTTGGTGGGCGCTTGAGTCGTTCAAAGCATCGAAGTGCTACTGGAAGCGGTCTATGGGACATGCAACGCCGCAGATGATTCGGAATCCTGCTGCTATCCTCACTTTCTCTGAAGCGGGCCGAGCGACGGTATGCGCTTCGGTTCTAGTCCAATATGGGGGGGCATATAAAAGATAGATTAGGAAGACAGAGTAGAGTAGCTTAACCTCCCTCCATGTCCTCTTTACGGTGGAAAGGATAATTCGAGATCGACCGGAGCAGGCTGCATGCGACTGTATACATGGCCTCTAGTAAAAGGACGAGCGCGATATACATGGGCACCTCCTCTGGATACTATTAAATCGCTGGCCCTTGGTTTGTCCGTCCATAGTTATCATTCCTTTTCCTCTCCTCCTGTGGTCATTAAATTGGATATAGCCTTAGAGCACGAAGCAAACCTGTCTCTTGCATCAGACACTGCAGGAGCGGTCAAGTAGTTCTTCACCTGGTGCTTCAGGGATACTACTCTAAGCCGGGTCTAATTGCCCCCACGAAGTAAATTAGTCGTACCGAGGCGTTTCGAAGAGCTTCTCGAACTCATTGAACGAGACGTCAATAAGCTGGGACAGACACGTCTTCAGCTCGTCGAGCGAGATCTCGCAGCGCTCGCCGCTCAGCGTTTCGACCCCTCCCCAGTGACCGAAACGAAGCTTCGGGGCCTCTTCCAGCAACTGTTCCGAAGCCAGGCCATTGTCCTTGTCCCAGTCGCGCAATTTGTGCCTCCTGCGGGTTTGATAGGGGCCTTCGACCCGGTGCCGGCCTTGCCCGGGCTCGGGACCTGGTCTCGGCTGCTGGTCTCCTCGACTGGTGTTCCTGACTGAGGAGGCCAGGGCATAGGCTCCCCAATCACGTCATCCATCACAACCAACAGGTCAATCCCCGGGCACAGGTAGCCGTCATACTGCAGGATACAGAATCAAGCCACGGAGCGCCGGTTCCACACCCGGCTCTCCCCACAGGGGCAAAGGTCGGCGAGCTCGGCGGTGGCGTGCTCGTGTTCATGGGCCAGACTAGGAAGCAGGTCCTGGAGGCGGGGCTATTCCCTGCGGTGTATTGTGGCCGTATTAATTTTAACGGATCGATCCCCGAGGACCACGATTCGTCTCTGAATAGCTGGGCGACGCTAGAAAAGGAGTTAGCAGGGAGTCTTGCATAGTCGGCGCGCGCATTAGTTTTACTCACTAGTCGACGGATATCGAATGGTGGGCGCGGTACTTAGGCCGGATCCTGTGGTAGTCCCACGACAAAGACTGTCTCCACGCGATCCCTGAGTCGAAGCTCAGTGCTCGTCCCGGACGCCTCAGGTCTTTGATGGGCACCGGGATCCAGGCACTGAAGAGCGAAGCGATGAAGCTATCGCCGAGCTCCATCTCTAGGTCGGCGCCATAGAAAGGTTCTCGTAAGTCCGTAGTTAGATATCCCTGGTCTTCCCACCATAACACCTAGAGTTAGTAAAGTCATCAAACATGAATTGATGGGCGAGCAGTATAAAAGCTACTGTCAATTTAGAAGATAGGAGGTATGAGTACATATCCTAGGAGTGACATACGTATGCTGCGTGGCCCAGTCCATCAAACTGTTTAGCTTTGTTCCAGGCTTCATGTCCACTGGGTTGCTTAACTCATGCATAAGTGCCACGGCCGTCATGAATGCCGCCAACAAGTATTCCTCGCCCTCTTCTCTCCCTTGCTCCCTCAAGTCGCGCAAGCGAGCAGGAAACTCGGCCTTGGCCAGGATTGGCATGGCTCTATATCTCCCCTCGTTTCTCGCGTCGTACTTCGCAATGGTCTCGAAGGTGTCGGCGCCGTCGAGCTCCATCTCGCCCCGGGGATGGCGGCATCTATACTCGACCGACCCCCTTTCGCGGAACATAGCGCCGCCCAGCTGCCACTCTAACGACCGCGCGAACTCGTCGCCGATGTCGCGCCTCGTGTCGTCTAGCCATCTCTGCTTCAGCCTGGGGGATCCCCATGCCGCGCGATGGTGCCGAATGATTGCTTGGGGTAATCGACCACGTTCGCCTCTTAGCGGCGCGGAGCCGGAGCAATTCGGTTCTCGAAGACCCGGATATGCCTCGTCGAAGGCGTCCTCGATGAAGAAGTCCGAGGGCCAGGGTAGGCCTGCCGCCTCAAGAATCTTGCCTGCGAGAAGGAGAGGCTGCTCGGGTTCTCTGCGAAATGCATCGTCTGTATGCGTCCAATTTGCGAAAACAGTGTGAATTTCACCCGTTAGATATAGCCTGCGCCTTCCGGTCGTCCCTGAAGCCTTCGTCGGTGCTATCCAGCTTCACCCTTGATTACTTAGCAGACTTGCCATATCCATGGCGCCGCGCCTCACCAGGTCTTCTCTGTCCCATCTTTTCGCCGTCGAGCCTGGTTGGGTTGTGATGGGTTCGCGCTGTATCCTTGGAGCGGAGATGGCCATCCTGGTAATGCTCTGCAATTCCCGCTCCCATCGTGGAAGATCGGTTGGGTGTTCATAATAAAGCTAGCATCCCTTTTCGAAGACGTGGTGAGCCCTGGGAATGGAAACCTTTGCCGATGAAACCATGAAGCTCAGATTCCAACGAAAGGCCGATCCGAGATCTGGGGATGAGGGACGTTATTGAACGGTCTAGTTATATTCTATCCCTTTTTAGATCTATCGAGCCGAGTTATTCCAGCTACCCGCGTAATGACCATGTCCCATAAAAGCCCCGGCCGCTATCGAATAATCCATCCCTAGCTCTCATACTCCATTTGGCGGTCGCCCACGACGCGCCAAAATTCTTCCACGAGCTCCTTCTGCCCACTCGGCGCCCCACGCACGGCCAGGTACTTGCGCTCGTCGATGGCGGGCTCCCAATTGCCGGGATTCCCGCTGGCCATGATGCCGCCGGCCTCGGCGAGGATGGTCCAGCCGGCGCAGACATCCCAGGCCCAACAGCCGCCCTCCCAGTATACGTCGACCCGGCCGGCGGCGACGGCGCAGAGGTTGAGCGCGGCGCTGCCCATGCTGCGCAGGGAATGCACCATGGCTCCGCCCGACTCCTTGCTGCCGCACAGCTTCTTGAACACGTCCGTCTTGATCTCGTAGTTGATGCCGTCGCGGCTGCTACCCCACTCGACGGCCACGAGGGCCGTCTGCAGGCCTGTGAGAGGTGCCGGGTTCTTCGACAGCGGCAGCTTGCTGCGGCGGCCCTGACCGCCGTTCACGCCCCAGGCCGCGCCGACCGTCACGTGCGCGCCCTGACCACGGATCGCCGTGTATAGGGCGTCCTGGTACGGATTGTAGACGACGCCGACGGTCGGGGTGCGGTCGACAGCGAAACCGAGCGAGATGCAGGCCTCCGGGAAGCCGTGGACGAAATTGGTCGTCCCGTCGATGGGGTCGACGATGAATGTCGGCGCGGTCGTCACTTGCATGCCGGGTTTGTACGTCTCCTCACCAACGAAGGCGAAGGAGGGGTACGCCTGGGAGAGGCGCGACGAGACGAGTGCCTCGACCGCTTTATCGGTCTCCGTTACGATATCGGCGGCTGCGAATTGGCTGCTTAGCTAGCTGAATACCGACTTTAATTCCCTTTGCCATATTCTATCTACCTAGTATTCTCGCAGACAAGCAAGCCTCTACAGCTATTATGCCAAGTCTCTACCCCTTTAAGATGTATATAATTGGCCCCCCATTGAAGATGAAGCCTGCGACGATAATGGATGGAGGGGCAATGGGCGGGGTAGCAGTTCCGAACTTCCAGTTTTTACTTACAGTTGAGCTTCGTGCCTGTCATCATGTCTGTCGGATTTGCACCTAAGATCATACGGCCGGCCTCATGGGCCACCGAGATCATAGTATCGTGAATCTCTTGGAGGTTAAGGTCCGTCATCATGCCAATTGCTCTAGGTTGGAGGCCTTGCTTCAAGCAGATGTAAGCTTAGGTAGTTATTTAAAGGTGCAGACCTTAAGCTACTGAGTTAGGTAGACTACTCCGTAGGCGTGATGATGGTCCCAGTTTAGGGCGTACAGTAATGCGAGCTTGGTGCCATAGTTCCGCTGCAGGTGCCACGGCTGAAGCTCGTGATTGGTTATATATTTCAAGGGCGAAGAATAATCCCATACGGCCCCCTTTTCTTTAGCAACACCGTGCCATTCCTTGGGCATATAACGCTTAGATGGATACCGTAGCATATTCCCATAACTGCCCTTTCGAGGTAGCCAGATGATCTGGGTTGAATATCTAAAGGATGAAAGGGTCACAGCAAAATGCATCCCCTATCCCCTCCCGACCTCAACAGGCCATCGGGAGAATAACGCGAAGCGTTGTAAGTAGCACCAAGGCACGGGGATAAACCGTTAAATGTTGTTCTAGCTTGTAGAGCAGAAACGTTTATTAGTTAATTTCGCCTAATTTAGTACTCCTCGGTGCCTTAACAGAGGCTACGGGATAGCCGGTACACGGCGCTCCCCGTTCCTTAAATGCTACAACAAGAACAACACCATGCACCTCGCAACTACCCTCCCCGTCGACTAGTCTCAGAGTCATCTCAGGCTTCCGGCTGGCCAAAGTCCATTTCTCTATCTCGCATTTGACTTGGGTGTAGACTCCTTTACCGAGGGCCATCTGCACCACTCGCCTTCAATTGCCGCTATGTGGATGGGAGCGTCCCCCGAGCCCCTCCCATGTGGAAATCGATAACCTTGTCACTCTGGTGGTCTGCCATTGCTCTTAGAACGACGCGGTCGCCCGTCCTGAGAGCCATTCGCAAAGGCGTGTTGCCCTCGTTGTTCACGATGTTAGAGTCAGCCCCTTGATGAAGGAGGAGCTTGACGAGGGGCGCGCAACTCCGAATCGACCGCCAAATGCATAGGGGTCCAGCCGTGCAATCTCTTGTAATGCATTTTTGCGCCTGCCGCCATCAATATCCCACAGGCGGCCAGGTATTCTGCGTCTGGGTAATACTCTGCCGCCGCGTGGAGCGGGGACGACATTCCGTCCGCCCAGAGATTGGGGTCGGCGCCATGGTAGAGAAGTGTCTCAACCACGTCGTCGTTTCCGCTTTGACAAGCCACGCACAACGGATGCACCCTGTCCCAAAAGGAAGTCGCAGGTCTCAGGCTTGTGTCTCCATGCGGTGGCAGCCGCATGCAATGGAGTGCCGCCGTCGGCGCCTTGGGCCATGAGCGTCTCCATTACCTTCACATTTCCCTGCGAAGCGGCAATTTTAAGGGGTGTGTCGCCGCTGTTGTTGGACTGGTTGACTTCTAGTTTCAACCCAAGAACTAATATGTCAATGACACTCGTGCTTGCCCACGAGGGCAGTGCCATGAAGCAGTGAGTCTCCAGTCTTACCAGTTGTCCTTGCCGTTTCTGGGAACCTCTTCACTAGAAACCTGACTATATCCACTCTAGGCTGCATGACCGCCGCGGCGATGTCGCCCCGCAGGATTTCCTTAGGATAGTCGCCTTGAAATACACAACCGGGGGATCTCCTTCTCCGTGATAGCCTTATGCGCGCGGCTCCCGCCGTCGTTGTCAGTTACGGGGAGTTGTCTGAACCGTCTCGTCGGACTGGGGTTCTTATAGGCTCGGATAAGTTGCCCATGGTGAAAGCGTTGTATTATTAGTTGTGCTGTAGTAGGCCGTCGAAGATGTCAACGTTGTTGGTAGCGTTTAAGCCCTCGGGAGAGAACGTTTATTTATATAATGCTGTCTTGACAGCCATGGGATGTCTGCGGCCGTATCTGTGAATCATGCCATCTGATAAGTTTTGCAAACATTCGGCAAGGCGTTCGTCGTCGGCGACACAACGGTCAGCAGTTTTACGCTTCAAGGTTGTAGATAACAAACATTTCCAGATCTGATCCGTAGACTTATTTGCTTCGAGTGCACCGAATGAGACGGCCAAGTGCATATTAATGGATGGATGGCCGAAATGTCGAAATACGGGTTGGAATAGGATGTAGCTCGACGGCCCCACGCTCCGTCGTTCTATCAGTTCAGGCCGTCCAACAGTTTGCGTAACGGCATCTACCAGTGAGAATATGGATAACAAGTTGAACGATTCACTTGAAGCCTGAAACCGAGCCTATGATGAAGGAGAGCGTCCACATAGCCGGTGGCTCATGCCAGGGTTATTAGACGGCCAGGATCCTGGCTCCCGGACCCCAGCCAAACCGTCAAGCTTCGCCTCGATATCTCGGGGAGTTTGTCCATCTGGCACATTTTGTCGACGTTTCCGCGGATAGCGGGGGGCGGGACTTGAGGAGAGCTGCGACGCTTAAGTTTTCCCCAAGACCGGGAGGCCAACCGTCTACGGATGGCAGTCACCGTAGAGGCAACGGGCGAGTAAGGCGACGTCACGGGGATGCTTGGTCCCTCCACATGATCCATCCCATTTCAAAGTATGATACTGACCCCTGTCTAGGTCTCTAAGGGCTAAGAGCCCACAAACCACCATTCTCGTCTCTGTCCTATGCAACAGACAGAACTCCGGTGCACTTAGGCACATGACGTAGCATATATCCGCTTGGACGCTTACGCCCACACCATCTACCATCGTTCGAGCCAGCACGCCATCCTCCTTCTATCTTATATAGCAAACAGGCAAAATAATCACCCGGCTCTAAGCAAGTCTATCCCCCCAACCCCAACCCGCCATCCATAAATCGGCAAATCACTCACTCAGTCGCCCAGCCGTGTTCCTTCCTGTACCAGCGGATGGTGTCGAGGCCCGTGTTGATGCGCATGCCGAACCGCGCGTCGAGTATGAACGGCTCCCAGCGGGAAAGCGTGTCGAGCCAGGCCTGGCACTCGTCGAGCTTCTTCCGGCGCCACTCCTCCTCCCTCTGGGGGGTGCCGGTGCAGTCGCCCGCCGGGGTGGTACCCGAGGCCGGCGCCGCCTCCCGCAGCCCCGGGTTCTGCACACCGATCCAGGAGAGCACCGCCATCTCGTAGTGCGCGGCCGCCGGCGGGTAGTCGTCCTTAGTGGTGCCCTTGAAGACGGCCCTAGCGTTCGCGTCAGCACAGGCGGTTTGGGTATCACTTGGATCAGGGGACGGGGTAACGGGAATAGAAACACAAACATACCTGTCTATGGCCATGACTTCCTGCAGGATCTTGCGGGCCTCGTCATGCTTCCCCAGGTTCCTGAGGACGGCAGCCATGCAGACGTCTTGCACGGCGCGCTCGTCCGTCTCGGCCCTGATGGATGCCCTCGCCTTTTCGGGCGCCGTCAGCCGGTCCCACGACAGCATGCGCGTCGACCGCTCGAGGTCGGCGGTGCCCATCTTCTTGGTGCCGTTCCAGAGGTACGTCATCTCCTCAGCCGGGGACACCCCGGCGGCGTCGGCGAGGTCGACGCCGAGGGCCTTGGCCCGCTCTTGCCACTTCTGCAGCTTGCGCGAAACGAACTGCTCGAAGGGCAGCGGTTTTGCCATGAACTTCTTCTTGCCTACGACGGTAGGCGCCTTCTTGAACAGGTCCTCGGCCTTCTTCTTGTGCGTCCGTATCGCCGCTTCATCCTTTCCGGCGTGGAACGCGTCGCGGTAGTTCTCTAACTCCGCGCAGCCGGCGAGGTAGTAGTAGAGGGCGTGGCTCCAGTCGTTGAGCTCTACACACCGCAGGAAGTTGTCCCGCATCTCCGGGTAGTCCTGCACGTACATGGAGTCCAGGGACAGCTCGAAGCTGTTGAGGGCGGTGACCTGGCGCATCTTCGACGCCGCGTTGCTTTTAAGAACCTTGATGGCTCCGTGCAGGTCCTTTTTATTACTCAGCATACGTGCCTCCTCTAACCGCCATAGCCCGCTCTCGGGAAATAGCATACGCATCTTGGCGAGAAGATTGGCGCACCTCTCCCTCGGATATCCGACAATCGCCCCTTTCCTGATATCCTCGTCATTGGGTAAGATGTCGGAAAACCCTAGGAGCCCATTATAATAGGCGAAAAGCATAAGACCGGCGACGCCTCCGTTGATATTATTGAATTCCGTGCTCCGCCAGAGCATCTGAACTCCCCTCTCCCGGTCGCCCCTGAAACCGATGATGGATAATAGCCGCGAAAAAGCAGGGGGGACCATGGATATAATGAGTAGCAAAACACCGAAGCACATATTGGTTCCACTGTGAATAAAGATGTCGACTGGGTTGCTGAATATGTCAGAATCCGGTCCACTCCTGAATCCGTTAGATTGAGCATTCGGTTTATTAGGTGGTGCACTGTTGCTATTTCCGTTCAGTGATAACTCGGCCAGTTTCTTCTCCGGGTCTATGTCTTTAGATAGACGTCCTTCGTACGTTAGTGGAGATTTAGGTCCCGTTTGGGCTTCGCTTGCGTCTACAAATTCCAGATCCGAGGAGTCGTCGTCCGCGCCATCGTCGGTAGGACGGTCCGGCTGCTTCTCCGATTGCGACTGAACGCTGACTTTCGATCCATTGGCCCGTAAACCGCGCGACTTCATGTAGGCTTCCTCGGCCTGCATCAGGCCGTCTAACGTTACGAACGCCTTCCTTAACTTGTAGAATCCCTTGATTCCTTCGGTCAGACTCTCGTGCAGCACAGCCACAACGGCTGACATGAGCTGCGCCTCGGCAAGAATCAGGGCGTATTCGCTTCCCGGCGGGTAGATGCGACCAGGCGCGGGGGTCGTGCCCCCCGCGTCCTTCTGGGCTTTCTTCATGTCATTCCAGGCCATGGTCTCGCAGTCGTTCAGCCGGTTGCTGGCCTCGACCATGATAGATTTCTCGAACCCAAGCACGCTCCGCATGAAGATACACAAGCTCTGGGCGAGGTGGTGGAAGGTGGAACTACCCTTCCGCAACGCCTCCTCGGCACCGTCGATGTCGTCATTCATGATCAAGGCTGCGCTCGCCATGGCGTCCTCCATCATGGCGATCTCGTGGGCGGTTAGGTCCACCTGAGACGCGGCCGGGCTGGGAGCCGCGCTCGATTTAGGGGCCGCAGCCTTGAACCAGGACCCCAGCCGACTCATCGTGAAATACTAACCGGGGAAGTAGGAGACCCGAGAGCGGGCTAGAGAAAAAGAGCGCAAGACGCAGCTTATATATGGCGCTCGGCAGCCTGCCTATCTTCCCGCGTCACCGGAGTCTCCTTTTAGCTCTTTCGGTGGGGCCCGTGGAAATGCACACCCCTGACGGATATGAAGGATTCCAAGCTACCTTAAGCGGGCTTCAACGCAAAATGTTGGTGTACGAAGCGAGTTCGCTATATATGGCCGCCCGAAGCCGAAGTGTGTTTCAAACCCCCTAATTGTATGAGGACGGAAATATGCGTCGAAGATCAATTCAAAGGTCGCGTGCCGAGTCATAAAAACGCATTGATGATTGATTGATCCGAGTTGAACGAAAAGTCTCCGTTTCTACGAGTTTAGGCCGTCAAACTCCACAGTTCAAAAGGGGAATGACGTCTTAAGTTGAGGCCTGGTATCCCCGCGCCGAGCTACCGTTGTCAAGTACTACGTATAACTCTCCAGGCTGCCAGGGTGCCAGGGGTCCGAAGCGATTTGGCACAGTCAGAATGGATTCAGGGGATTTATTGGGCAGTCATGATGCGTGTCTAGGTATATGTCCCTAGTTGCCTATAAATAAAACAAGAACATGACGTGGTCAACTGAATAAATTTCAACTCCAGCCACTGAAAAAGAAAACTGGGAGCGAAGATAACGACTAAGTCAAGGTTGGCTCTTCGGACACAACCCGGACTGCACGCGCAAGGTTGAAAGCCCCGGGGAGCTAAGCTTCCCAGCTGCCCTCCCGGAAATAGACAAGTACCGCAGCCACGGTGTATTACCTACATGGGTAGGTATTATTGTACCTACCTCCGCCGCCCGGAGCATCGGCCATAATCTGATCCGCCGCAAGGCAAGTCGGGACGCTCAACGCCCACAGCCAATCAGACTCGACCCCTTTCCGGCCCCATTAACACACAGCAGATACCTACCCACCAACCCGATAGCAATCCATCATCACATACAGCCCTCACACCATACATCATCCAACAAACGACCCTCATCACCGCGACTCACATCCCCCCCAACTCCGCAACTCAAACGCGAGATTTCGCTACCCCGGGATATCAGAAGAAAAGTAGAAAGAGATATCGGTTGACCACCATGGCATCCTCCACCGATCCCAAGCCCACCGACAAGTCAGCCGCCGAGACGAAGCCCGAGCAGCAGCAGCAGCAGCAGCCGCAGAAGTCGGCGGGCACGCTGGAAGAGGACGACGAGTTCGAGGATTTTCCCGTGGAAGGTTCGTCTCCCATCCGCATGGCAACCCCCTGCTGTTGTTCTACCCAAACCTGCATGACCTTGACGTCCACCTCTCACAACTATCGCCGGTCCGACACGACTGGGGCGAACTGGGCGTCTCGTTCCCTGAGAGCCCACCACGGCTCCCATGCATAGGGAGAACTGGCAAAAGGAGCTAACCTAAACCGCGACATCACACAGACTGGCCCGCGGAGGAGACGGAAGCAGCCGCCGCCGGCGCGGGCGGTGGCGGCGCGACGCAGCACCTATGGGAGGAGAGCTGGGACGACGACGACACGAGCGACGACTTCTCCGCGCAGCTGAGGTACGAAACACGATTTTACCGAACCCCGCCCACACTGTTTTTCGTGCACCCTGCGTCTCTTGCTCCGTATCTATCTCTACACTCTACACTCTCATATCCCGTCTTCCCCTCGTCTGTTGGAATAGACTATGCCCCTCTGCCACCGTGGGAGGGTTTGCAATGGCCAGTTGAAGAAAATCAATTCTGGTGTTAATACGTGTGTTCACCATACAGGGAAGAACTCAAGAAGGTTGAGGCGTCAAAGCGGAGATGAAGCGTCATCTGGTCTCCGCGGCACACTTGTGATGCGAAGACGGCCCGCGACTAGGGAGGTGCTCGGTGTCTATGCCGTATCGGATATCCTAGACCGCTTTGGGCATTGGGAGGTAATCAGGGGAATGGCATACCGAGGCCAAGCCTGAACCCGCGAAGATGGTCAAACGGCCGGGGGCCAAACGGCAAGGCCAAAAAAGGGAAACGGAGCGGCGTCTTTACAGTTTGCTACATGAACACGATAACCCGCGAGCTCATCGAGATGGCGTCTCATAGGATTGGCACATTGAAGACATGGATAGATCAATAGATGGTTTAAGATCTAGAATGCCGTGCTGCTGTGTTATCTCGCTGATAGCATCTCTCGAACCCCCCTTAACCCGTCGTCTGCGTATAATCTCTTATCCGTGGGCATCTTTCCCGCCAGACATAGTCCCGCTACGCGTATATACTTAGACCCCTGAAATCGAGGAACTCCGAAATGCAACGGAGCGTCTCACCATCTATCCTATGGCGGACTTGCCTTTTTTTTCACCGTCAAGCTCCGTTTCGGCTTAGGTGAAAATATGTACCTACGCCGATGAACGCTCGAGGGCGCTACCATCGAAAAATAAACAACTGAAACAAGCACAGATGACAGGAGTCTCAAGTGCTGATCTTGATTTCTTGTATTCATAATTACTTGTACCCCACGTATGTTCATCTACGTAGGTGTGCCTTGGGTCCGTACTCTGGTTCTCGCTACCCAGACCGATCGTTCATTCCATTATCTGAAGCGACCCCTGTTTTAATCTTCGTACGAGCGGGCCCGCTCAGAGCGCAGCCCTCCTCCCTAACCCTCATTTGGAACTCAGGGCGACGACGCCGGGCAGGTCCTTGCCCTCGAGGAGCTCGAGGGAGGCGCCGCCGCCGGTGGAGACGTGGGAACACTTGTCCTCGGCGCCGTACTTGGCGGCGACGGTGGCCGTGTCGCCGCCGCCGATGATACCGATCTTGCCGCGGCCCACGGCATCCGTAAAAGCGTCGAGAGTGGCTTTGGTTCCCGTGGCGAACTTGTCGAACTCGAAGACGCCCGCGGGGCCGTTCCAAAGGATCGTCTCGGCCGCGTCGATGGCCTCGCGGAACAGCCTCGCCGACTCGGGCCCGCAGTCGAGACCCATCAAGCCGTCGGGGATGCCCGTCTCGTCCGTGGCGGTGCCCGTGTTTGCGTCCTTGTCGAACTTATCAGCCGTCACGTAGTCGACGGGCAGCGTGACGTGCACGCCCTTGCGCTTGGCCTTCTCCATAAGCTCGCCGACCGTCTTGGACCCGGCCTCGTCGAAGAGCGAGTCGCCGATCTTCACGCCGTAGAGCGTCTTCTTGAACGTGAAGGCCATGCCGCCGCAGATGACGAGCGCGTTGACCTTGTCCAGCAGGTTGTCGATGAGCTGGATCTTGTCCGACACCTTGGCGCCGCCCAGGATCGCCAGGAATGGCCGCTTCGGCGACTCGATCACCTTGGCGAAGTAGTCGAGCTCCTTCTTCATCAGGAAGCCGGCCGCCTTCTGCGGTAAGTCGACGCCGACCATGGACGAGTGGGCGCGGTGCGCCGTACCGAAGGCGTCGTCTGGTACGTCCTGTTAGGCACGAAACGACACTAGGCAGCAAGCTCAAGAGAAAGAAACGGGGGGGGGAGGGGAATTATGTATGACGCACTGATGTAGACATCGCCGAGAGCGGTGAGGCCTTTGCGGAACTCATCGACCTTAGCTTTGTCCGCCTTGACCTTCTTGCCATCCGCGTCCTTGTAAGAGCCTTCCTCCTCGGGGTGGAAGCGCAGGTTCTCGAGCAGGACGACGTTGCCCCCGTCGGCCTTATTGACAATAGCCTCGACCTCGGGGCCGACGCAGTCCGGGGCGAACTCGACGCTCCGGCCCAACAGCTTCTCGAGCTCCGGAACCACGGGCTTGAGGCTGTACTTGGGGCTTGGCTTGCCGTCGGGTCGGCCGAGGTGCGACATCAGCACCACAGCCTTGGCGCCGTTCTCAATGGCATACTTGATGGTCGGGATAGCGCCCGCGATGCGCTGGTTGTTTGTCACCTTCTTGTCGGCGTCGAGGGGCACATTGAAGTCCACCTGGAGTGATGGGTTAGCCAACCGACATATGAGTAGGTGCGGTAGGATGGTCGTAAGTAGAACCGAGTCCGATGAAGGTCTAATTACGCATAGAGCACGGCTATGAGGCCGTATATACTTACACGGATGAGGACTCTCTTGCCCTTCAGGTCACAGTCCGTGATGGAGAGCTTGTTAGAGAGAGACATGGTTGCTCTTCTAACGAGACAAAAGAGCTGGTGGTGATTTTAGGTGAGGGATTGATACGTGATAGAATCTGCTTGACCTCAGAAAGAAGAGGGGAATTTCAGTGAAATCAGAAGATAATGATGGCAGTTGTAGGTAATACGAAAATGGGCAATTAGTCGTACGTTATTGTTGAAAAAGGCACGCAGTCCCCCCCCCCCCCCCCCCCCCCCCCTTCGGCCGGGATGGAGGGGCAACCAAAACTTTGGTGGGGTGAAACTGACCCTGAGTGAGCTCATCAAATCTACCTAGCCTAGTACCTAAAGCGTTACTACAATAGTAGGTAGTAGTAGCTCTGCATGTATTGTACCTAACGTGGGCCGGTTAACTTAGTGTGTTAGGGAGGGGTGGGCTGAGAGGCCTGTGACGCATGCAATGCTGTGCTACTGATTACACCTGCCCGCATCTGTTGACGTCTCTCCTCGAGTGGGTGTTCGTCAACTGTACTATCATACAATCCATGTACTTCGCTGCTTTTGCTGGGCGGCTTGGCATGACATGGAGGGTTCCTAAGCATCCTACACCAAACGCGGGTAGTGGATGCGATGCCTGGCTCTCCACCGATGTGATGTCTCCCGGTAAATTTTCGTCCCTTCCCCCTTTCCGAGAATATATCCAGGATGTGTGCCGTACTATTTCTTTCCCCAGAATATGATAAAGCCTCTTCCCTAGTACCGGATGCTGTATGGTGCCGGCCGATGGCGTCAGTTCGGGGATCATCAGTATGACATGTCAAGACACCTACGTGCGAGAGAAAACCACCGTCCTCAACAAACTGAATCTCTAATTCTTTAGGTACAAAGAGGAACGGTGTCGAAGGTCTTCTGATCTGACCTTCTAAGCAAATGAACAACCTGAACCGAAACGCCGTCCCTGTCACGCTGGATCGAACACCGCCCCATTAGGAAGGGAAAAACAAACCAGTGACAATATCATGATGTCCACATGAGTCTCCGTAATGCATGTCGTGTAAATATGGAAGACGGCACAGCAATCCCGTTTCAATCTGTCGATATATCTAGGCGAGGCGGACGTTAGGGGAAGAGTGAGGAGATGGCTTGACCTCCAGATCTTCCGTCGCGTTGCTGAGGGAGAGGAATGCCGTCCAGGCAATACCGACTGTCGACACGAATGGCTACAACCGTATTAGCAAGGGTATCCTCATATAAAACAAGTAGTCCGGTAGGGGCGGTCTCACCAGTTGGAACTGCACTGGCATCAATCTGAAGTTGATCATCTGCACCGCCGGCCACACCATGAAGTTCGCCTTCAACGTGGGGACGTACATGTCCCGCAGCTTGTGGGCGACCGCTCTACGGCCTCCGCCCTCCGCCACCGTCATGGCCGTGAAGAAGCACGCGATACCAAATGGCGCGAAGATCAGTTGGTCGAAAGTCATCCGCTTCACCGCCGGCATAAAGGCGTGTTCCTTGGTGATGGGGAAGGCCCGCGACAGGAAGCTGAACCACTTGAACTGCACGGGCGCCATCGCGAAACCGTATGCCATGAACCTCGTAAGTCTCTCGAAGTCGAAGGGGGGCGGCAGCTGCTTGGAGTCCGGAATGAGTTCGCGGTCGCTCCATTTGCGGTCGAGCTCGTGGATTTCGATGGCTACCGAGTCGTCCTTCGATATGCCGCCCGGTTTCCGTAGTGCTCGCTGTCGAACGGACGTGATGGTCTGGGCGACAGTGTCGGCGATGCCTCCGAGAATGGCGTTCGTTACCATCATGGTAAGTACTGCAGAGCGGGATCATGTTTAGTCGCGTGCCACAGCGGACGGGAAGATGCCATCGGTTTCTTACCTGGCCGTTCGTCATAATAGGAATTAAACCTAGCTGTCAACCGCGCCGCGATGGCCATTTCGATGAAAAAGATTATGGCATGGAGAAGAGGCTGGACGGATAGAGATGTTAGGTCAACGTCGCGCAAATATGGATGGCTGTAGGCGACAGTAACGGGGAGCAGGATGCGACGAGGAGGAATCAATGCTGATCAGTGCTGCGAAATGGTAGTGACGAAAACCAAGGTAGCTTTGGACTACGTGAAGTCAATTCAACTTACAACGCGGTCGTAGATGAACTTGCTATTAATCGTCCGAGCGAAGCGACGTCGAGTGAGTTCCCAAGACATGGTTGGAAGGAGGTACCCCGATTGTTTATTTTGTTTCCCAAGATAAAAGTAGAGACACTACGTAGAAGCAAACTTGGTAGATCTGAATAATAGAGTGGAAACTGATAAGCTGGACTTTTTCGGATTCCAGGACCTATCCAAGGTTGCGGGGGCAAATAGTTACGATGATGAGGGTCTCTGACGCAGCTTCTTATGACCGGTGTTGGGTCGGTCTCACGCAATGACGACAGATTTCCACACTGATATAATAAAGTGTCGGGGGGTTCAGCGTTACCAAATGCGTAAATGCGAGAGCTCGTCCGTCAAGTACCCCACGACCAGCGACTGGACAACCTTGACCAGTGTTCCAAAAGAAGGAGAAGTAAGTCTCAAAAGGAAAAATCAGCAAAAAATAATAATTTGATTGAATAGTGGATATGTATTTGTTTCCGTAAACTTCTTCTACCTCTGGCTTTTTCGTTGAGGAAGTTGAAAATGGGGGGATGCAAAGGATCAAGAGGTGCCCCTTGTCCAAAATTCCCAAACGCGCAGCGGATAACTGCATTATTTCTGTTCTTGGCTTGCTTAGCCTCAAATATTAATGGATACCTAGCCTCCAGTGATTTCGTCGAAGCGCCCGAATGACCCGGTGGCTGGCACCCGAACCAACGAGTTGACGGTTTCTAGCACTGCTTCAGGAATTCTTCAATCATACTATATCTTTCATCGTGTCCGCAAAGAGACCGCGAAGGTTTAGCAGTGAGTTTGACATGCTCAATACAATGACTGTTTGCTGGAAACAACTGTTCCGGTTACGAGTCATCAGTCGCGGCCCGCCGGAACTCGGCGACCTCGACCAGTCCGAGTATATTCACGTAAGTCATCAAGTAGGACATTGGATTCATTCTGAAGACCGAAACCATCCAGTGTCGCGTTATATCACTTTAAGTATCCGTCATAGCTGGTCAGTTCCCACGTGTACCCAAAGGAATGCTAACAGCAGTAGACTCGACAAGACTCCCCCTTTCATCGCCTGCAGACTTATTGCGCAGTCAACTCAGCCGACGCATAAGAACTTCCACTTATCCCCTCACGACTACTAAGACTGTCAGTACTTTGACTCTTTATTTGGGTGGACAATGCCTTACCATATGATCCCTCTCCGCCGCAGCGATAACAGTTGATGTAACATTGGCCGCGTCCCTGACAAGAGTTCGCAAGTAAAGTTTCCCACCTTGCCCTGCCCCCCCCAACAGTCATGGCAGCTGCTGAGTCGAGTGCCGTGGCCACCGCAGCGGATGCAAGTTGTCTACCTCACCATTGTCTGGCCCTACGTGGGTGGTTGTCAGCTCGCTATAAATCTTTTATCTTGGTTTTCATCTTACCCTGCAGTTTGTGAATATATGGGCCTGAGCCAGTTCGGGGTTCGACTAGGAGAGGAATCGTGAACTCCCGTCGAGGCCAAAGGCAAGACCTGAGAAGGCATGAAGAGTCTTTTAATCTCCCGGCCTCGGGACCAACAGCAGGAGTATATGATCATGCGGCACCCTTCGCTGCTAGACCTCATATGCCATTCGTCCGTCCCATGCAATGAGAAGAAGCTCCCTACCCAATTGAATCTGCGAGGCGAAATACTTCAAACACGTCAGGCCAACTGATCACATCTCAAACAGGCTGTGAGCCTCATCGACCAGTCAGGCTCTGTTGATAACCTTGTTTCTTACCCCTAAGGGTCAGGGCAGCTCTTGGCTTACTCGCACAACCTGATCTCGCCTGCCATTGTATGTTTCGACGATATCGGTATGTCATTTCAAGTACGCGGCTCCTGAACTTCATGAATTAGGTATCAATAATATCCTCAAAGGTAGAGAGCTAGAACAGCAACGGAACAAGGTGGGTTCGTACCCCCTATCCGACCGCAGCGCTTAGAGTGTGGCCCTATGCATATAATCTACGGATTGGACTTCAGGAAAGGGAGCATGCGTGCAGCGTACGGTTGACTAAAGCACTCCTTTACGGGCAGCAGCCCAACTCCTTACCAGATCGTCCTCTGATTTCAGTCCTCGCGGGTGGTGGGAGTTCACCCTCATATTCATAACAGGAACATATGACGCTCTGTTCATCCAGAGTCTTAGCCTCCACCCGGAAGCAGGCCCTATCTTAGAGATGTTTGTGAACTAACGGCTCTGAGTAGGAATCCATACACTCCTCAGTTTGATACATGATGGTTCCGCTGTCTGTCAGCTTACCACAATACGCCTGCTTAGACCCTGGAATTTTCATTCCCAGCCTGATCATCGGCGTAAGGTTAGTGAGTTGTCAGAGGGACATCGCTGACTGGGAGAAGCTGTCTGGTTTCGTCATGGAAGGTCGCATAGGGAAAGCAAGGGTGGGTGGGTCCTATTTTAAGAACCATACCACCGAACCTGGACTTGGGAGAGGAAATAAACCCTGACAGTACGAGCTGGAGAGTCCCTCGAGTATGCTCAACAGAGGTATGAAGCAGAAGACTAAGATGACAGACAGTTCAATGACTGCTCTGACGGGCGGTGGACTTGCGACCGAGACGGCTATACAATAGACATTAACCACGTAGGCCCCGTGGTTGCCCAACTTTTAAAGTTCCAAAGGGCAGCATGTGTGCGCACGTATGACGTATCAGGCGAATAGGTCAAGATATGTAGAGTAGAGTTGAGGGACGGTGACTCCAGTCTTCCGCCTCACTGACTTCCCTCCAACGATGTCAACTTATCACCGCGCGTGAGCATTAAGTTGTTCCGACGCAGGACATGAAGACATGAGCTGATGTGAGAGTGCTAGATCCAGTGCAAAATTCCGCCAGGAGCGCTAGCCGGACAGCATATGTTACATGTTGACTCGATCTGGGGGGCATGTGTTCCAAGGCACCGACTTAACATTCTATGCCCAGGTGTATCCTAGCTGCTCAAAAAGCAAGTCGAAAACGATGCGAGCGGAGCCGTACCGAAGGACGTTAGGCTCCCTGAGGACCTTGCCCCTGAATCGCGTGGTGGGGCTCCAGATGCTCAGACATATGGCTATGCACCAATGTAATGGCTTCCTTTCTAGGCGTGACAACGCCGGATCAAATTTCAAATTTGCGCACGGTGGATGAGGACTATTTATGCCCCGGTAGATTGTTGCAGGATGGAGAAATCTAGTTGAAGATAGGCTATTTCTTTGAAGAAGTATTCGCCGATGCGGGAAGGTGCTGACGAGCGGCGTGAAGAATGAACACACACATAGCCAAAGATTTGGCCATCGGAGGAAGTCATATGTCATAGCCTTCAATCAACCTAGCCGCTATATTCCAGAGGCAGATTGAAGGCTTGGGGACAGCACAACTATATGCCTACCAAGGTGAGGGCCCTCTAGTTACCCCTATTCTAAGCCCCTATTCTAAACCCCTATTCTAAACCCCTGTTCTAAACCCCTGTGCTAACCCCCCTGTTCTAGCACTGTACGTTGTGTATGGCGGGTGGTATTCTTGCGGATACAGCACCATTAGGCCTTGTGTGGCTGCCTCCCAGACCAATCATTCTCGAATCAAGGAAGAGCAAGTGAATAGAAACATCACGGTCTGTCGCATTCGGCCGCGCAATTGAATATGTTGGAAAGGTGCTACTGAACTTAGTGTTCGCGACGATATAAACTTAACATTCTGATCTTAGTTGACGACCACTAAGCCAAGCTCTACTGCGCATAGTCTAGAACAACTTTGGGCTGAGGTCGACCTAGTATGCGAACAACCCCCGGGATCTTGTTCTCTAGTCTCGGATAGAGTCAACTGGGCTAACGTAGCTTGGATATTATAATAGTATGTAATCTAAGAGTAAAAGATCTGCGAGAACCTTAGCCGGTCGGTAGGGACAAATGAAGAGTACTTGAAGTGCAGCCTGATGTTGCGAGGTATGGCTGTGATTCAGCAGAGATCTTGAGCACCATGACAAAGAATGCCAGATGTTCTAATCCGAAATCGACTCAGGTGAAACATTACTTGCTCTGTCCCTACTCAGGTTCTCGTCCAACTCACGTCCATCGCCAGATGTATCCCACGTTCCATTTACCATGCTATACCAATGCGTACAACATTCCTGGCACGCCATAGCTTGACAATAACATCGATTTCGGCCTAAAGCTACATCGTTACTCGAGACTTGAAAGAGATTTGGGTGTATAGAGACCGCGCCACGTCTGAAGACGGGCAACCCGGAAGATGACCGAAGCCATCAACCAAGCCCACAAAGTTCCCACCCGAATTTTACGACAGACTGTAAAAGATATGGCTCACTAAACGGGCTTTACGAGAACTGGATCGCAGGAACAGGTTGAATCCTGTTAGAAAGCCCGCTACTCCCTGTCAACAGTTCCCGAGCCTTTCGCGCTTCGCGAGAAAAGGAAGTCGGCTGTATCAGGTGTTAGACACTCACGTTGCTGCAGTAGCCGGAACCAAGCCGTACATTAGACAACCACACGTACAAAGTGTGATGACGGAACCACAGTCGGAAAGTACATGTGGATCTCCAAAGAGGAAGACTTCACAGCGGTCGTACGATAAGAACTTTGAGCTGACACTTGCACCATACGGAATTTATACCCGAAATACTGCCTATGGTACCATGAAGGGGCGCCTCTGTGGCAGATAATCTGGCCGAGATCCGGCAACATTTGTCCAAACGGAGACCTTATCTGGATGTCCTGAGACGCCCACGGATAGAGATTTCCACCGCTTCACGTTGCCAAATATATCAGAAGGCGACGAGATGCAAAAAGCCGTTCCATTACTGTCAGACCTAGCTGAAGGTCTAGATCTGTTAGCTAAGCCGTAGCTTAGCTAGCTTTGCTACTAGTGGAGGAGGATGCTGGTTGTCTTCGGTATCGCTTCTCTCAGTTGCGACTGTTTTATGTGTACTCAAGGAGGCTCTGCTACCCTCCCTTTCCAGACAGCACCTCCAAAAAGGTCAACCAGATAATATCTTCTTCTTCAGCCATATACATGCTTCAGTGTGTGATGTCAGGGTCTCATAATTACCAGAGTCATCGAACGAGTTCATGATTCCGAATAGCCGTGGTTACGCGTTTATCAATATCTTGTCGATGATCAATTGACTCACCACCAAACCAGCCCCCCGTAACCTGACTTTTGGGATGGTATTGATGCCAGTGATGTCGACCCGGTAGTAAGAGAAGCGCTAGACAAACACATCGTCCCGATGAATCACCTGTGTCCTGTACCGATAGAAGCCAGCATTTTCCTCGAAGGGAAAAGCCCGATTACTACTGGGTAGAGTTGCGGAGAAGCAGGCTCCCAATGATGGCGCATACAAAGCCCCTGCTAGTAAGTTATCGCCGAAATCTCAATTAATGAGAACTGAAAGCCCAAGTAACATTCCGATATGCGCCATCTGCGTGACTTCCGGGTTGAGGGAACCGGCATACGGTAATAAAGCCTACATATTCAGCGCAACCTGCCAAGACGGCACTTTGACACTCTTTGCACATCACGTTACCGCCTCGCATCCTGACTCTCCTCGCGGCTTTCCAGAGTATTGGATGATGATGATCGCAAGATACGGTATAGGTGCGGATCAGGCTGCATTGTCAATGAAGTCTCGGCATTTTGCAATCCGAGGGCGAAAGCTCTGCGAGGCCGCCACGAGACTGTTGCAGTAGATAACGCTAGGGTTACGGACCTGAGGTCCCCTGTGACAGCTGTAACAGCAAAGGCTTTGAGAGAAACATGTGCTCTTTGGGCGTTGAGCAGTTCAAAGAAGATGCCGACCGTAGCGACGAGGAACGCGACGAGTACCATGGAGAGGATGGCGATACCGAAGATTCAGAAGGCAGCGAGGAGACCGATTCAGAGTAATGTTGACGATAGTCAAATGACACTGTCGTGCTACATAGAATCAATACTGACGGGAACACAGAAAGGAGGACAAGTTCGTGATACCTGTTCTTGGATACATGCTGTAAGTAATGACTAGCAACAGAGTCCCCCAAATTCATATGAGACACTGAAGCATATAAACTGAAAAGGGATATGTTATCATGTTCTGACCTTCCCAGAAGACCTTCCTAAGGAACTATGGTAGTGGAATCTCCCCAAATATACGAGAATACAGTTGCAACAAGGGGAAAGCGATATGTGGTTGGCTATCTGTCGTAGAAATAGGGGTAACTTGCTTAGTCATCAAGGCCACTGTATCCTGTAGCCACATCGCAATAACGTTGTTCCGCGGCTCCCAACCTATGTATATAGAGCTGTCTGTCGACGGCTCCCTAGAGCACTGGATCAAGAATGACAATTTTACACTTTTCACACCTTATGCAACCTTTCGTCGCGGTCAGCCTAACTGTGACACTATCAGTATCCTCCTTGATACGCCAAGGCGTAGCTATCGTTTCGGCTGTTGCTTCAGTTACTGACCCCTAGGTTTCGACAATTTATTCTTAACCGAAACGCTGCTACAGTTTGTTTATTGAGTGATAATGTCATTCGTTCTCGGGATTGCTTCTACTCATCATTATACTCTGCGGACACGAAGCCGCGAAGAGCTATAAGACGTCAGTTCCAACAGTACTCCAGTGGCAGGTCGCTCCTCTTCAAGCAATTTTTGGGACCTTGGCCTCGGCATGAGTTGGAATCCGTTGTGGTGCCTTGCAATGTGAGGCCTACAGCCAGGCGTTGTCTTGTTGGAGGTCATACTCCCATATGATGGAGATCGTTCCAAAATACGGATGGTATCGAACTCGGTTCACGTGACGACAAGCCTTTTAATCCCTGTCAGTCTCACGTCTGGCAACCATGATCCGCATGGTTTTAACCCGTACGTAGATGGGCCACTTTCAAATAACTGATGATATCATGGTATCAAGGGGACTTTGTCTCCATACTACACTCAATCATGAGTCCATCATCATGTAGCAGTCCCAAAAGACCATTCGCGTCACATCCATTATTTCGGTCTCTAGCAACTGCTGCAGGACGTCCAATACTGTAGTCTGGGTATACTCTCACGTGAAAGAGAGCCGCCATTAAAATACCCCAGCCACTGCCATGTGGATATTGTCAGGCTCATTGAACTCGTCAGACTCTGAGCTACAAGCAAGGGGTCTGCCCAACAGAGATAGCCGCAAAAATGAAAATCAAATCAAAACCCAGTCAGAGGAGATACACAATCAACACACCCGTCCTGGATCTCCCGGCCGTCCGTACCCCCTAACCACTTTCATCACCATATGCCAACGCTGAGAGGTTAGGATGAATTTCAGGGCAATAACAGGCGGTCGACTACGAAGCGTCGAGATTGAGAACCAACATTATCGCTCGTAATGGGCCAAAGATACAAAGGATACCTTAAGACTGACTCATAGTGGTGTACAAGCTGCCTTGGGGGCTACGATTAGACATGATGTAGGCGGGATCGAGACCGTCGCCAGCCTCGTAAGAGAAGGAGGAGGGGGTTTCTCAGCTTGAATACCGAGGATCAAAGCCGATGCCGCACACCAACACTAAACAGAAAATTATCCTCCTTCGTGCGTTGGCATTCATGGAGTATAATATACAGTTTTTATACACCACTTATTTTAAACCAAGATTTTTATTTTTATATATTAACCTCGTCTTCCTATAATTACCTGGACAATTTGTTTTCGGGGCTTTTTCGGGTTTCGGCGTAGAAGACGATGCAAGTATCTTAATCCCATTGTGAGCTTGACGAAGGCGGAACTGTTGCTTGGGCATGACGTAGAGCTCAGAAGTAAGAATTAGAATTACGCAGTAGGTAACACTAGGAGACAAATCACAGTCCTAACTACCATGTACGCTGCCCCCTGTTCCTCAGAATCCGAAGCAGATGACATCACTGAAGCAATCCTTAATCGGGTAATATCCACGACGTCATTACGGCTGCTTTAGTCATGATGGGCGTCGAAGCCTAGCATCCAATGAGACCCTACATATTGCTAAAGAGGCAGCCACACAGCAGGTTTGGCAACCATGATAGTAGCACTAAGCGGCGATGCGGTAGGCCAACTAAAGCGTTGGGCAGGCCATATTCTCCATTTTGACATGGGCTGAGCTAGGAAGCAGTTTCATAGGTGAGTTACTTGTCACACTAACTGTCTGACACTCATACACATTATATTTGATACTAGTTAAGCTAGCCTCTGACGTTACTGATTTGCACATAACTGAGCGGTTATAGGAAAGCAATCAAGGATATTACAGACCGTTTGGGACGAGCTCCGGTCCATTCAAGTGATGGTGACAGGGAAGAGCTGGGCGGATACCACGTAGTTTAGACGGAAGAAAATCTGGCTTGTCACCAGTCAAGCCCGGCTCGCCACACATTCCGCGTTTTCTAATCGACGAGGAAATCCATCGTTTCCGCAAGCGCGGCCCTTGGCCTGGGCATGTAGCAGGTGGCGACCGAGGAGGACGGAGGTATGTAGAGGGATGCATATCCCGGCCCACAGGGCTCCAGCCAGAGACATCAATAGATAGCATAGACCCATTCAGAACAGCTGCGTAGGCAGTAAAGCGTCATCATCTGCGCCGCTGCAATGCAAGGTAGATTAGCATACACATGGACTAACTGTCAATGTACGAGGCATCTCAATGCCGGCATCGAATCAGAGACCCAGGCCGCCCGTATTTTCGATGCTGGTGCGGTGTCGTGTCCCTGGTTCTGGCTTCTAGTTGATTGCCTTGCAGCCACTCAACAATTAAAGCATTGCCTGCCGTGCTACATGTTCGCATGCGAATCTGACAGAAAGGAGACCGCTAGCTCAGGTTGGCTTGGAACCAGTGAGACCCCATTGGGCACACGCAAAGCTTGCTTGATTGAGTGCCGTCACCGAGCTTCACCGAATATTCACCTTGAACAGCTTAGGTAAGAACATGGACGGACGTAGGAACCCCATGGCGATAGAAGGGGAAGTATTGCATGTAAGGGGTGGATACGTATGATCCGAAGGATCCGCACATGGCGGCTTACTGCCGATGGATAAACAATATCGGTCTTGACCGCAGGGAAGGAATCAGATCATAGACACCCGTAAAGACGGTTCTGTGGAACCTCGAAAGGGCCCTTGTATCCTATCTAGCTCGCAATGGGGTGTGCAATTCGCAAGCATGGGATTCTGCGAAACGGAGTATAGCTAGCGGCGACAATCGCCGCCGGAGAGTCGGGTCGCTTCCCCACACGCGAACAGGTGCACGTCAACCCTGTCGCAACACGCTGAACGAAAACACAGTAAAATGGTACAGTATAGACGACTACAGACACCGTTTCACACCCAACGACGTTCCCCAAAGCACCGAAACCATTTCTTATTTATCCGATCACCAACTTCCCCCTTATTGGCCTCAAGACAAGCCAAAGGCACGTCCTGACAAAACCTTGAGCGCTAATGCCGCCCAAACCCGTCATAGACGCGAAATAATAAGGTCCAGACATCGGATCTGCAGCCTTCCACATCTTGCAGGGTTCCTCTAAACGAAGTGCGTTAAGCAAAGGCGAATGCTCTACTTCGAGCACAGAGCCAGATCGACCTCTGATAGTGTTAGGATATGCTGCTGATCATTCATGGGTTCCCTTGCGGACCAGGGTAGCGGATCCTTTGGGCGTTGCCGAAACCGTCTATTCGCATCTAGCTAGGAATCTCAATACCGGGCTCATCCTGCGTGTGGCTGCTGCTACGGCCGCATGACTCGGATACAATGATGAGCACCCCCCTCGTGTTTCCAAAAGCAGAAGCGGCGCCTCTCGAACCCTACCTGCCCCCCTTGTCCGCAAGCTCGGTGGATGGCCATGTGGATACCTTGCCCTTTGTCACGCTAACCTTTGCCACATCACTCGACTCGGCTCTATCTCTTGGGCCTGGTGTCAGGACAGCTATATCTGGGCCTCAATCAAAAGCCATGACCCATTATCTTCGCAGCCGGCACGATGCGATCTGCGTGGGCGTCGGTACAGCTATCGCTGATGATCCTGGGTTGAGCTGCCGCCTCCTGGCAGCTGGAAATGCCGGCACCGTAACTGCGGCTATTCCCGGCGACAGCCGTGGTCTCAACGACAACAGCGCGATTCCCACTACTGCATGTCAGCCGAGACCCATCGTTATAGACCCACGACTACGCTGGAACTTCACCTCACAGAGCAAGGTCATGCAGCTTGCCCGGGCTGGCGAGGGTCTAGCCCCCTATATCCTTACGGCCGTTCCAGAACCACCCGTAGACAAGAGGAGGCTGCTTGAAGAACATGGGGGCAAGTTCATAATCCTGGGGCCAGCTCAAAGCAGGGGTCAGAGTTCGAAGGGGGGCTGTCAGCGGTTCGACTGGCGTGCAATACTGGCCGCTGTTCGAGAGGAGGGCTTACGAAGCATCATGATTGAGGGCGGCGGCGCGGTAATCAACTCACTGCTTTCGGCAGGGAATACCGAGCTCATTGACTCGGTTATCTTGACCATCGCCCCTACGTGGTTGGGCCAGGGGGGCGTGGTGGTATCCCCTCCGCGCCCGCCGGGCGAAGGTGCCCAATCCGGTCCCGCAGCTCAGCTTACCGACACGATGTGGTTGCCGCTTGGGGAGGATGTGGTTCTATGTGGTAGAATCGCCAGGTAGCGCTTACCGCAGATGCATGTAAAGCCTCGTTAAATTCCCCTGTGCGTAAATTGGGGCGATCCGAGTCTCGCCCTCCCCTTAAACCTTGATCACTGAACCTGGAGGCTACCCAAGTTCATGTCAAGCTACATCCATTCTCTCGAGATGAACATGCAGTGACATTCAACTACAGCGTAGGTACTTCCCAGGCGGCCCTTGGGAACTTACGGCAGCCATTGCGGGCGCTTGACATCTAATAATTGTCGGGTGTCGTGAGCACCCTAATAAATTCGCCCATATTCTGCTCCGCATCAACCCCCCCCCCCCGGTGGGACTATCATCGAAATGGCGAGGCATTCATCTCAAGGTTGTGGACACATTCACGCTTCCGCTGCCCTTGTTGGAGCTGCAAGACAAATAGAGTCAAACAAAACGACATCGTAGCGCACGGCCTCCGCCCATGGCGCCATGCAAGATGGAGAGGACGGGGCGAATCCAACCTGGAGCATAACACTGCATAGCTGTACGGCCTGGGGGCAGACTGGAGGTCGTTGTTCATGTGTTCGTAATGCTACGCTCACAGCCTTCTCACTCCGGATATGAGCCACGTCTAACTCGATGGAGTCTCTTAGAGGCCTGATTGGCCTGTTTTGTACCATAGCCGAACCGCCAGAAGACATCCCTAGAATCGCCAGACTGCTCTGTCACCGAAGTTAGGTTCACCATTTCTATATTTCGAATATCTCGGGTGATGTTATGGTGGTCAAATGGTCCATAGCTGAGAGAGTCCAATGGGGAATGCGCCACCGGTAAGGGATAGGGCATATATGCGCCGTCTCCCAATTAGTAGTTGATAACTCCTAAAACAGTGCCATGCGACGCTTTTTGGGAACATGGAACGGCCCGTCCTTCCCAAGGCCCGGGCCCTTCTCTATCCTACAGTGGATCGAGTTTAGAACACACTAAAAGCTTGCCCGTTCTAGTACTGAGTAGGGACTCACTTTCTGATGATGTCTTCTACAAAAAGGGGCGGCAGGATATCTGCCCTAATCCGATGTAAAGGCACTTCCTTGGAAAGCACAGATATTTATTCATATTTGCTTCGCCCCCGTGAGTTTGATATGCAACTGTGGCGATATTTTTGAGATCCGTCGTGTCGAAGTACCCCCGGCACTCGAAATACCTTACGACTTACCCTTCGAGCGCCGTAACGAAACTGAGTGCGAGTGTTGTATAAGACGAGAGCAGGAGGTCTTTTGGTGCACATAGTGAACGGACAAGAACATTGACCGCTCGAAGTTCCCCTCTCCGAAGTATGATGAGGAACATTGCGAAGTAATCACCATCTAACTACTCCAACTTCAGCCCCTTCTCTCGATTCGGAACGCCACCCCCTATCATTGCTACTTCGCAGAGCAGTGCTGTTAACATCGCCACGACCCGATTTACTCCGCCATGTAAGGACCCTTTGTTAGCACGCCGTGAGACGGCGCTGTGCCTCGTAGCCGTAAGTCAAGGCCCAATGCTGAGCTTCGAACAGCTTCTTCTTCGAGTGACACATCAGACTGCTCCGCTTCCAGGCTTCCTCTTGGCATTCGTAGAAACATGGTCGAACCCATATGCTCCATGTTCTATAGGCCCCGACTACCGGCATCGAGGCCGATCCAACGGCACATATATATACATATACTTCCCAGGTTACACGGAGCTGATAGATAGGGGAGGTGTACCAACCCAAGACCTGGCAGGTGGTAAGCTGGAGCGTTTCGTTCACAGGTTGACATTGCGATTGCGCGAAATATGGACCTTGTTGGGACATGGTACTCGCATGATAAAGTCTCCTCCAGAATCGGCACGTCCTTCGCTAAATAGGTAAGAGAAAGCGATGATGGGACTTCAGCCGGAGGAGCTCGGACATGTTGTGCCAACAGGAAGGCCCCCCCGAATATATCATTCTTAGATCCGTTCCTACCATAGCGGTCTCTATGGACAGAATTGCTTACACTCTGTCTTATGCCTAAGCACTGCACGTTTGCCACGGGTCTCAAATAATTTCCCAGCAGTGAAGCTCCGCAAGCCCCAGTTAAGCAGTTTCGCAGACATCCCCTATGTATTTTTATCATTGACAGACGCATACTTTACTTTGATACGGCCGGGCGGTCAATCAAGAGCCGCAGTAGTATCTCCAATGATCTGTTCCTAGGGAGACAGAGCTGTGTGGGCCTCCGTAAAATGGACAAATCGGCTTGCACCGTCGCTTCTCCAGTACCCATATCGGCAACGCTAGACGCCCCTTTGCCGAGCTCGGCGGCTTTCCGAGGCCTCTTGCACTTCATACCCTTCCCAGATACAATGGGCCGAGAAGATAGCCGTTCGGATCTTGGAATTTATATGCGCACATGGTAGGCTGGTTTGTACACCAAGGCCCCTTGAGCCATCATGATGGTACTACCCGGATGGATTATGGGGCGCCGTCCCGCACACGACTGGGGGGGAGGAAAGCGAGATGGGGTACGCGCATACCATACAAAAGCCATCTATCTCCCGGGCCGCTAGTCCTTGGATGCCTATACTTCCTTCGCGTACATTGTAGATTACTGGCACTTATATTTCACCTGTCGAGTTCGAAGATACAACGGGATCAATGGAAGCCACACGAGCACGGGCGTTCCCTCCGGGAATCCACCCCCCGTCTCTCACATGGTTCAAGGACAACGCAGCTCAAGATATCGACTGGGACCTGCAAAGAAGACACCTGAAATTTTTGGTTGAATCCGGGGTCCACGGAGGTGGGTGCTCGCGGCCCCTGCGGACCGTAGAGAGCTCCGGCGGCTGACCTGGTACTTCCAGTCGTCCTGGCCGGGACCAACGGCGAAGCGGCGACCCTGACGACGGACGAGAAGGCGCAACTTATCCGGGTAACGAGGGAGGTTGCCACGGAAGCAAACCGCGCGGACCTTCCCGTCACCGTCGGATGCGTCGGGCAGTGCGCGAGGGACGTGATAGCCGACACCAAGGCCACCCAAGAAGCCGGGGCAGACTTTGCCTTGGTCCTAACGCCGAGCTTCTTCCACTTCGCGATGGACGAGGACGCGATCGTTGGCTTCTTCACAGAGGTAGATATTGACAACTTCCGCTTAAGGTAGACGCTGTCGTGCGGTCTAATCGACGTGATAGCTTGCCGATGCGAGCCCCATACCCATCGTCATTTACAACTTCCCCGGCGTTGCGGCCGGCCTCGACGTCAACTCGGAGATGCTGGCCAAGCTCGGGGCCCATCCCAATATCGTCGGGGTCAAGTTAACATGCGGCGGCATTGCGAAGGTCGCGAGAATAAAGGCTCAGTATGACCCCCAGGAATTCGCTGCCATAGCGGGACAGAGCGACTGGCTCCTGCCCGCCCTAACTGTTGGTGGCATCGGCACCGTCACCGGCGTTGGCAACTTATACCCTAAGGTAAGGATCCCCCGACCGGTTCCAATCTTCGCCGTGATACTCACCACGTCTTGCGTACGTAGGCATGTATCCAAATATTCGATTTGTTCAACGAGGGCAAGCTAGAAGAAGCGGCCTCGGCTCAGTTGAGGCTGGCCGAGATGGAATGGGGATTTGGAAAGGGCGGTATAAACGGTACGAAATGGGTCGTTGCAAAGTACCTCGGATACCCCGAGCAGAGTTGCCACTGCCGGCGCCCATACCCAAAATACGCGGATGCGAAGAAGCAAAGCTGGATCACGGAAGTGGTGAAGCCACTGGAGAGCGTTGAATCGTCTTTGAGGTAGTTTGAGCAACGGCCCTAAGTAGCAAGACCTTGTATAGATTAAATACAAATAGTGATCACAATTCTCGTTAGCCCGGGTTCTTTGGCTGGTGTTACTCCTATTCTTATTGGGTAAATTCCCTGTATGAGAACCGAGCCTCGTCTCAATGTACGAATCCGATAGATCAGTGATGAGAACAGGATCACACAATCCAAGACCAAAGAACGGGCGGCTGATCACCGTGAGATCACCTCATTGTCCTACAGCAGGAATAGTGTCGACGAGCTTGTCCGGTAGATCGATCGAAGGCGGGTTTTAGCCTCCCTCCATGGGGAGCTGAGAAGAAATAGCGCACGAGAGGGCATAATGTCCATGCAACCTTCTGATTTAGAGAATTTATAAAAAAGATAATATAGTCCGAAAAGTAAATTTTTGAAAAGTAGTTATATAATTTGTTACGTGCCATTCTAAGCCTATTCTTTTTCTAATCTTCAATAGTATCTGTTGCAAGATCCGTCCAAGTAAGTTCCTTCAATTTTATAATAAGTGTGTAATTTCTGTCTCGGAAAGGCCCTGCCCTTCCGAGATCCGTAGCGGCCCATAACACGTGAAGGCGGGGGGGATTTGGGATGTTTACTATGGTGTTAGGGGTAATTTTTATTACACGATTGGTATTCTAGCTAGGAGACCCACCTAGTAATAACCTACCTTGGATTAGCGCATTTTACTAGTACTTTGCAGTAGCCCCTTTACTTCTGATTCTTATCACTAACATTTAAAGCTATACGGAATAGAAAATATAGCCTAATATCTCGTATACCCCCCTTGAGCGTTAATAACAGCCTAATAACGCGTAGGTATATCTTTTAACAAGTTTAATAACCATTCCTTAGGGACCGCTTCCTAGGCTTTATTAACGTATTGGCGAAGATTATCGTACGAAGGTTTCTTTTTGAATCCTTATTTATTTTCTATATAATCCTTTATTTAGTTTTATACGGCCTTGATTAGGTTAAGGTTGGGCGAATATGGAGGCCAGGCCATAACGGGAATATGGCGATTAATCAGCTTTTGTTTCGAAGCTTTTGCTGTATGGCCCGGAACGCCGTTATGCATAAATATAAGGTTATGGCGACGGAGATATTATTTATTAATTTGAAGCTATCCGTCGATTATGGGAATTATATGCTTTTAATATGTTTTTGCGTTGATTTTGCCTTAATTCTTTTCCCAAAAAATATTAGGCCCTTTATCCATTACCCTAAAAAAGTAATCTTAAAATATTTAACCGCTTTTACGTTAATATCTTTTAACGATATACGTTTCGTCCTATTTTTCGCTTACGTAACGTATTACATATTATTTTCGGTAATGTCCCTTTATTATCCATATTTCGTTAAATTATATAATCCGGTATTAATTTTTAAAGGTTTAATTAAAATATTTAAAGATTTAATTAAACCGTTTTTATTTATTAGCTTCGGATAAAGGTAGTTTACGGCGGGCAATACGACGACGGAAACCGAGACGGCGAAGGGTTTCTCGAATAATATACATCCCGAAAACGCCCATAAATAGCCGCTAAAATAGTTCGAACCAGCCTATTCGGCGGTTAGTTTTTAAAGTATATATAAATTTAATTAATTTTTTTTCTTACTGTTTACTTATATCGCGAGGGCGGCCTATATAAGGTTTCGAAACGGCTTGGGTAATTTTACAGGCGTAACGGATCTGCATTTTCGAATAACCGGTAACTTTTTCGATTTATCCATAATTTATATAACTATCGAAACGGAAGGTTCGGATTCGTATGCATTATTTAGTAGTAAGGTATTTTATATGAATATCCTTAAGGCGTTTACTTAATTTAGGAGCTTTAATAAGAGCTTTAGTAAGAGCTTTAGTAAAAGCTTTAATAAGAGCTTCAGTAAAAGCTTTAATAGGAGCTTCGGAAATAGCTTCAGAAGCTTCCATATTTGCAGCGTTAAATAGCGATATACGTTGATAGCTTTAGATTCGGGCTTGAATAAGGGGTTACAAAAGGGCTGCAATTTTTCGTATGTATCTGCGGTTGACCCATGTAAAAGCTACACCTAATTTGGGTGGCGTGGCTACTAGCGCGACCCACTGCTACCTGACGGTGTGATAAAAATTTTGCCTGATACCATAATAGGTGGAAATAAGGCGGACACTAGACTACCTCGTACCCCAAATCCGTCGGCCTGCCTAGTTTAGGACTGCGCATAACGTCTTCTCATCTTGCCAGCATCGCGCCAAAAAATTAAGTTTGTCAGTCTCGATTCAAATAGGGGCTTGCTCGGCCATGAGACTCCACACACAGCGATAACATGCAGCAGACCGGCACTCAGGCTGAACAACAACGACAACAACAACAGCCACCACTGTCGAACCCCAAGAAGGCTCGATCCAAGAATGGTTGTATGACTTGCAGGTAAGCAGTAGATACACCCCGCCCTGCGCGGGACTAACGGGTAGATGTAGACGCCGGAAGGTCCGATGTAACGAGATCCGGCCCATCTGCGGGCATTGCTCGCGCTTGAATCTGGAGTGCAGATGGAGGCCGGCCAACTCGTCCATACATCAAGCAAACGGATCAAGCAGCGCTTCCGCGAGCGGCCGAGTGAGGTCTGCATGCAGTGGCAGCTCAAGGCCTTTGTCCGCACCAGTTCTTCCCACTAATGCTGTGATCCAAGAATCCTTCGACGACGTGTTCAACTACGCCAGTTTCATGTGGGACGGCAACGAGATATGGGAAACCCCTAACTGGGGCCATCAGGACCTTTCAATGTTAGACTCGACGGCGCCCCACCCAATAGCGGTAAGTTGGTGCTTCTCTCAGTCTCGTGACTAACTCTTGCTCTATGCGAGGGGCCCAAGACGTGGGATGCTAACCTGAATAGACGCCGTCATTCTCCCCTACGCTCTCACCTCCGCTCGGGAACATGTTTGAAGTTGCCGTGTCATCGGCGCATTCAGATGGCCGATCATCTATGTTGGATGAGCATGCCGTGGTCCTCAACGCGCCGTCAGAAGACCGCGTGCTTCTTGACTATTTCGTCAAGTCGGTTGTCCCCCCTATCATTGCTCAGGTGGAAACTCAGAGCAAGTGGATATCGATGCGGCAGACGCTTCTATCCATGTCCCGGTCGTCCTCAATGTTGCGCAATGCCGTTCTGGCATTTTCTGCGCTGTTTCTGTCCCGACAAGGTGAGCAGGTCGGCGACACTAAGGAGTATTATACTCGAACCGCTTCGGAGTTAGCAGGACATGACCAGGCAACGGAGAGCGAATCAAAAGGACATGAGGCCGCGAGCCGTGCCGCCATGCTCGCAACGCTCTTCTTCCTAAGCTATACAGATCTGCTAGAGGGAAGAACGGACTCGACGCATGCTAACTTGAAAAAGGCCTACGACATCTATAAGTCTGCAGACAAGAAACAATTCCGAAATATAGAGATACGGCTGCTGTCTTGGATCCGGTTGATAGATGCTCGCGCAGTCTCTGCCGGCGGACAGGGACTATTCTTGTCCGAGAGCGATGAGAAGCTGTTATCATACTCGTCACCTGGTAGTTACGACGGCGCCGAGCCGGGGACTGATGAACAGCCGGAGACGGATATCGAGGAGGTCTTGTTCGACATCCTATACCAGCCGGGCATCGTCTTCTACCAAAAGGTGCAGAGTTTTATGGGTCGAATATCGCACCAGGACCCTTGGCACAGACGCCGAAACACAGTAGAAGACGAGACAGAAGTCATGAACGTCGCCGCCGAGATCTCCAAGGACTTGAGGCGTCTGTACGAAGCGCGACCTCCGCTTATGGACTATGCGGTTGCCGGTCTCTTAAAGGCGCCGCACGTGTCACCCAACCTCGCCTTTACGATCACCAGGGCTTTCAGGACTTTTCTGTCCAATTATCACGCGAGCAAGATCCACCTACACCGCGTTGCGTACAAGTCGCTCCCTTTGACGAACGAGACGGTCGAATCGATCGAAGCGATCCGCAACCTAGCCAAGATGCTCGTCGAAGAGCCCGAAGACATGCTTCCGGTCAACATGCTTTGGCCATTGCTGATGTGGGGTACCGAGGAGAAGAATCTAGAGGAACGAGCGTGGATCAAGTCGCAGATTCTGCGCATGGAGAAGGTAGCGACTAACGCTCGGATCACAAGCCAGGTGCTCGATGACGTGCAGAGACGCCAGGACTCCATGAATGCGAGACAGGATATACGTGAAGTCATGGAGCACATCTTCAATTCATGCTTCGCCATCGTCTGAAACCCAGGCCGGGTAATGCAACGCGTTGCGTCGGTAAGCAACTCGCCGAGCTCCAGGACGGCCTGATCCAGGCATCGCCGTTGGTTTGCCGGTTATGAAGACAGGTCAGGCTTGACGATCAATATCGGAAACTCAGTATATTAGCGGCTGGACGCTTTGATGGAGGCTTTCTCTTTGGATGTTCTTTCTCCGCGGCATGGCCATAAGCGTTGTGCAGACTAAAATGGTCCGGCTGCCAATCTGAAATTGGTTATCACTACCACAAGCAAGAGCCCACCAATGAGTCTATGTGACAGTGGGGAGCCTCTTAACGGAATCGAAAGACAAAAGGGCAGTGCGAAAGACACCTAAACCAAGAGACGTCCGCCACTAGACAGCCCAAGTGGCGCAGAAACGATCGGCTTAATTCGTGATACACAGGTGATGGCTTGAAGATCATCGGAACCCGGCATTCTGTCACCACCTTCACCCCGTCCTACTACAGTAGCCGCGGTAGGCGCCACGGCATGGGTCTGACATCCTCGGATTTGATATTATAGGGATACACGTCGCCGCAATAACCTTCCGTGGGTCGACCCGGCCGCGGAGCATCCCCGATAGGCTGCCTTAGGAAAATTTGTCACTGCCGCAGAGAAACGCCTAGAAGGGGCGTCTCCCCCACCGGGAGAAGCCAATATCTGCAAGAAACCGCCGTTTTGGAAAGAAAACGCGAAAATGCAGAGGGGTACAGAGAGTATGAGCCCATACAAAGTCTTGGCGCTCAATGTCTCCCCCCCCCAAAAAAAAAGAATAAAATATGAAAAAGGGAGTGTTTGGCGAGGTGCCTCCGCCAGCCAAATCGCTGGAGGTTGCAGCCAGTCTCGAGCAAATAAAAGACTACCTAGCCTAGGAAAATCGACCGTACGTGGCTCAGTTTGCCCAGCCTTCGTCCGGAAGTTGAGCGCAGGACGCATATCTCTCAAACGGCAATATCGAGTACTAAGTACCCAATGCTTGTCCCGCTGCAGCTACCGGATCGGTCCTCGGGCGTTGGGTTATTGAAACTCCCCGGGGTTGATCCATGCAAGGGCTGCACCTGAGCCCGTCGGAATCATACCTCTACGTTGCATTCGTCTATCTAGTGCCTAGATCAACCCTTGATGCGCAGATTTTAAGTCTCATCGAGGGCCCGTGAGAACTGATGGGCGATGGGGTAAGGCCCTGCTCGGCTTGCAATAGTTCAGGATTACCAGGGGCCTCGGACCGACTGCGATCGGCCAAATGATTTACTTAGCACCACTCAAGCTAAGGATCCTTTTGGCAGTTCAGTTCCCCAGGATAAGGGCCAAGCGCGAATCTCTTTGCTTAGTGACCGATGTCGATACTACCCAGGGGATACATACCGGTACATGGTTGGGATATTGTAGATCTAGTTGGGTACACCGAACTTTGATGCATTGATATATTGCGCTTGTGCCGCGGGAATCTTGCAGTGTGATGTGATGCCACGACAACGATGCAAGGGAAGTGGCTCCGTTCAGGATTATAGGGTGGATTTCACATGTTACCACTTCTCCAAGGCCCGGAGCCGCTAGATGTGGCTGTGCGACCGGGAAGCAAAACGACAGAGCTAATGAATCGCTAGAGCGGGTTTGCCGACAGCGGCGGGCTCTCGCCCGGTTCACGGGGGCTAGCTGGGATGCATGCGGAGCAGCGGCCGCGATGCGCTTCGTGTATTCCTCGCCATTAGGTTAGCAGATTGCCGGTGGGTGAGCGCTGGTGCGATGCTAACCTGATTGATTTACTAAGTGGGTGGCTGACGAGACTGGGGCGAAAGGGGGGAGAAAGGGTCTCCCTCCGCCTTTTCCCACGCGCTCGTGTGTAACGGCGGATGCGTAGCCCGAGCACCCGATACGGGCTAGCTGTATGCTGCCTTGGTGCAGCATGACAGTCACTTACGGTGGTACGATGATCGGGAAATACACGGTGATGTACGTAGCATCCTGCCTTGTAGCCTTGTAGCGAAGGGAGTCCCGCTGCCGGCTTCCCCTGGCCTGGCCGCGTGACCGACCGCCGCGATACTGCTCGTTACCAAGGTGCGGTTACGTCCAACTGGCTTGAAACCCCCCGATGCAGCGTTTCCGATCGGAAAAGATGGCGTACGCGGCATATATGACGCTAGCCGATGCTCGCGTGCACCACATCCGGGCGGCGGCACGCAGGGCCTGAACCTTGCATTGGAATATATCAAGGGGCGCAGTCTAGCTCACCGTATTGCGTAACTTCACATCTACCGGCGCGAGGGAAGAAAATCCCCTGAGAAAGGATAACCGCATGTCATGTACGTATGTACTCCGGCTGTTCTGCATATCTGCGAAGGTGATCTAGGCAAACTACAGTATAACATGATAAATTCAACCAAAGCTAATGCAGGCCAACACAAGCTAATGCAACGGAATATTTAAAGCCAAAGGAATATGCTATTTCTGATTAAGTGAATAGGAAGCTAATTGCGGCAAGGAATAAAGGAAATGGAAAACCATTCCGTCTGGGGAACCTGGACGGCGGGCGCCTTGGCCTGGATTAGTTTGACCGCATTTATCGAGTTAATACTGGATTTCCGACTTGGGTGCATTCTCTTCTTACCCCGTTTGGAAAGTAGCAGCCGGCAGGGAAGGGAGAGAATAGCGGCTTGCGGCGCTGACCTTCGACCCTGGTCTCCACCTGTTCCTCGAATCCTAGACTAGTAGAATGTGTGTGCCACGATCCATGGCTGAACGAAACATCGTTACAGTATGCTAATTCTGCCACCAGTTGTTACAACATCCCTGCTTGACTATGTATGTGGCTTCGTAGTGGCTTCATAGCAAGCGCAGGGTGCAAAGCGGTTTACTCTGCTCCCTCGAGCCCTTCATGGTAGGTAAGAATGGCACCGGAGCGAGTGAGAAACACGGGAATGTACAGGGTATCGTTGAGTCCATGCAGCACGATCAGGACAGCTTGACAGATAACCATCGTACTGCAAAAGCGTTGATGGAGAGTAACTACGCCTTGCTGGCTCGCGTGCGAAGGAGTTGGCGGTTGATGGCATTGGTGGAATCAGCGTTTCGGCGTGTAAGCTGACTCGATCCTTCACCGCTGCACCTTCGGATTGAACAGCGAGTAGGCGATGTACTTACTATATATGAACGCAGACGATCCTGAAGCAACAAGCAGGCCTTGTCGGGTACCTACCCAACCCCGCTGAGTGAGGCTAGAGGATACCACTATCTGATCCGAATAAGGTCGGACTGCGGGAATCAGCGTCCCTTGGGTACCTGTACGGATGTGGTGGGGTACGATTATGAGGTGATTCTCTTTGAGAATGGAGCCCCGCGATCAGCCACGGCGATATACGTTTGGGGATTGGCCGGAACTCTGTAAGATGTCAGATGTCAGGCGCGCAATGCGGCTGCGGGCCGCGGTCCTCAAGGCTTGCCTATCGTTTTCACGCCAGTGTCGCGCCGAGACAGACCTCATATCCACCCCCAGGGCCCACAGCTAGGCACCACGGCATCGGGCAAGCAACCTCGAAGCTCTCTCTGCAGCTCACTGGTGGGGGCTAAGCACGGCACAGCCCGATAATTCGAGGCCTATACTACAGAGCTCACAATATGCGACATGGATAGGGCAAGTAGGGACAGAGAAGACCCGTGTGATGCAACGACCAACAGTTCATGGGCCCTCTTCTGCGCGGATTGGTAGGCGAGAGGCGGGACATGGCATACCACATACCCCATATCGCAGGGAGTGCACATATGCTTGTCCAGCTCGGCTGGGCCCGCCGCGCAAGGAGAGCTCACCGAGGACCTTAATTGAGAATTGGCGTACGGCGACCGCAGAGGCAGGGATAGCAGCGTAAGCAATACTCGAATAGAGTTGGGCCGATGCAGCGTGCTAAATCACTTTCGGTCTTTTTCGCCCTGCACAGGGGGTAAGCTGTCAATGCAGCCTATCACACATGGCGGAGCATGGACGATATTATACGCGGCAATCGCGCGAGCTGCGTGTGCGTTTGTGTTCCTTGAGGATGAACCTACAGATAGGAATCATGCTACTTTGGGAATAGTTAATAAGTCATATATACGGCTCCGTGGGGTACAACTGTGGAGGAAACAGGACTGTTCTGGTGGCTGACAAAAGGGGGCTTGTTAATCCTTCAGGTCGCACCAAGCTAACAAGTTTTTAACTATTCGTATATACGGATGTGGTCCCGACTGACCTCGGTGATGACGACGATCCCCAGGGGCTTTGCAGCGCCTTGGCCGGAGTTACTACGTAGTGAACCTGTATGACGCGAGGGCTACCGTATCTCGGGTACGCGTTAGACAACAGTCCTGAGGTAATGCTCTTGTCTTCGTGTCATTTGTCCTAATACGAACTAAGTGGGCATACGAATGCAAGAGATGATAAGGGGAAATGGTCCTGCGGGATCACTGGCAAGGTCTGTACATACCCAAGAGTCAAGACACAGTTTGAGGTTCTCAGCCTTGGAAGTGGAGCCTGATAACGGTACGAAGTATATTATGCCTTTACTCTTGTCAGTTCTTATCAACGAGTTTGGTTTCCTAATCTGTCGTACATGGCGAATGATCGGCGGTGGATTGGGCCAGGCGGTGAATAATAACACGTGTGCGCCTAGTTTAGTGGACTGGTCTCTTGTGTCTGATAACACGATGCCGCCATAAACGCCCTAAGCAAAACAAAACTCGAGGTATTACTGATAAAGACATCCAAGAGTGTCCATGTATACCAAGGTCAAGCGCAAAAGTGTGCGAACGCACCCTTGTCGGGACAATAGCCTCAATCGTGGCTTGTAGACGTTATCCCCGTTCAAGCACACTATAGCAGAAGAGACTACCGAAAATTTTACTTGCGGCCGCTAGCCTGATTTTACTGTACGTCACTGTTTTGTGGCGTAGTGCCGCCAGACTAAATATACTTGTAGACTTTTGCGCTCGACCTTCGTAATTTTTTTGCTTCTAAATGAATCTATTGTTAACTTAGTATCCCTATCGGCTTTGTTCATATTGTTGTTGTTGCTGTGGGGCCAGACGACTCTGGCTTAGGGAGCCCGGGATCAAGATAATGCACTCCAGCCTGCTCGGATACCTACCTAAAGGAGGTTGTCAGGGTATTGGGATCGATTGTCGCCCCTTAGAGAGTAATAAGATAAATTTGCTGTCGAAAGTCCAGTTGATGTATTCTCTTATTGCGTGCAGCCGCGGGAGGCGACAAGTAAGCACTGACGCCGTCTTAAGAGACGCCCTATTTGACACAGGAAGAAAGGCTAGGTCAGGTTACGGAAAAGGATTCTTGAAACCCATTAGAGCACGGGCGGACTGGATACACTGGTGGAATGATGACTGATTATGTCGGTTATTCGCCAAGGCAAGCGGAGGCGTTTGGGTAGCATCAGTGAGCCTCATGACTCGCAAAAGAACATCAATATCAGAGAATAAATATCTCATGCGATCGCGGCATCGATTCGGTCCCGTACGATCCGTGCACACGTTCGTCTTCGCTAGGGGGTGAATGGAAGCAAGCGTCGCATCATATGTGGTGGATGATATCTCCGGATTCCGGCGGCCTTTCCGTCTCACTTCCCTTGGGCGTTGGCGTTGTTGCCACGGTATCCTGGGATCCCTTTCCGCCCGGTCAACCAGACATCCACTCTCAACAACAACATGCACCACATCTCCTCCGTATTGTGGGTAGTCGGAAGTGTGCGCTTTTTGGGGGCGAGTGGGCGGTGGATGCTCCAGTGGGCTGAAAGCAGTCCTAGTGTAGACATTCACCAGCATGATAGACTTAGTCAGCAATATCCGTTCTGAGACTCCGAAAGCCAATTAGCCCCAAAAGTATGGGTGGAGGAAATTTCCGTTGCATCAAAGATCCCGTTCAAGCCTGTAGTTCATATTTTAGATTAACGAGCCAGACCCCCTGAAAAGGTCCACTTGGATGCGTCTGGAATGCGTGGAAGGCGAGTAGAACATTCTAACAGGCTTCTAGCAGGGTGGATCCCCTAGCGACCGTCGCGCGCCACTATGGGTTCCCAATTTCCAATGTTTCCATGACACGAATGGTGCGCGCTTCGAAGCAGGGTGTAACCCGGAAACACTTTTCACGCGTGATGCTACGATACGGGGTACGGCCGGCCATCCGCGGCTACTAGTCCCTAATGGCCCTCACTCAGCTGCGAGGCGCTAAAGAGATTCCCCACAAGGCGCCTGTTGTGGGGGGGGGGGGGGGGGGGGCAAAATGGGC
>QJNU01000292.1:77079-89913 GCA_004154915.1 Monosporascus ibericus
CCCCCCCCCCCCCCCCCCCCCCCCCCCCCCCCCCCCCCCCCCCCCCCCCCCCCCCCCCCCCCCCCCCCAAATGGTCCACTCGGGTGTCTCCCTTGAGGGTGACACAATCCTCCGCACTTCATCATGTGAACTGACTCCGTCCCATCAAAGGGACGTGAACAGCAAGGCAGGTACAACGTACTAGCTTCTCCTTTTTGTTTTCGGATCGTAAGAGAGACGTATGTAAGTAACCACGAGACTCGGCGAATATGCTTCGTTCCAAGGTAGACAGAATGCTACCCAAGTCCATAACGGACAATTTCGTATGCGTGCAATCCAGGTTTCTCCCTCAACAACATCCATCAGCAGTAATAAACCCCGCAATACCTGTTTAAAGACGCAGTAAGGCGGTGAAGACTTCGGGGAGGGAAAACGGAACGACGTTTGAGCTTCTCAGGCCAGCTGTCGCCGGGTGTGATCTCGTCGGGGCTCTCCGTAATAGTGGTTATTGCCAGTTGAATATACGATGCGAGAATAGGCGAATTTTATTACTTTTGGCAGCAACCCCTGGACCCAGGGCCTTGGGCCTACTGCTGCACCCCAACGCAGCGCGTTTCTAACATGGAGCATCATCGCTGCACGACATACATATATGCCGTCAGATTTTTGATGGGAAATACCCCTATTGTCTCATACAGTACATACATATGGAGATAAACGGAGATGTCTCTTATTTGTGCCAAGTCGGGACCATGTCTCTCTAGCAAACGTTCGTCAACGTCGGTGTTTGTTACAATACCTAGAACATACGCAATATCATAGACCCTTAGTGCTACGAGGAACGGGGTCTTCAGATAGAGGGAGGGTGAAACGTGCGGGATGGCAGCTGGATCAGTAGGACCGGATTAAAAAAAATACATACAGTAATACTGAGCTTAGATGAACGTCGGGAGATGCGTGTTTGTACGAATTGATCTCGTGGAAAAGGCAAGCGTGCCTTGATAAGCCCCACGGTTCTCCAATGACAGCAAGACCGTTGCCAGCAATAAAACTTGATATGGACCATATAGAAGTGTTACGAACGAGGGCCGCAAGTACGTGGATGGTACTTGGGACTTGGCATCCTAATCGAAGCAGGGACTTCATTCCACGGCACAAGAGACCCGGCACTGCCATTTCGCTGGACCAGTAGCCCGGTTCTTATAAGGTGGATACTGCAACCTAGGGTCCCCCCTTGTTTTCAGATATATTTTATTCCGAGGCCAATATATCTATCTCCTCGGACACCGTAAGGCCACACTGTACGGTAACTGCATTTGGGTCTAGCTCTGGAATACATGGGAATTTCGTCCAATAACGCCGAATCGACATTTTATGGACATACTTCTATTCTAAGTTAGTGTAATCGCCGCTACCGGTTACTGTCTGACCTGAGGAGGTAGATGACGCTTGTGCATAGTCTAGTGATGTTTCGAGAGCACAAAAAGTTGAACGGGGGAAAGGGGGAAGGGGGAAAAAAAGAAAAGAAACTCGGGAAGCCTACCCCGTCCGGCAGTCATCCAAATAATTGACACACTTAGTGGGTTCTAAGAAAGTGTGTCAATTATTTGGATCACGACAGGCCCGTACAACGCGTCGTGACCTGAGCGAAATGCTAGCAATAGATTCATAGCATGCTACTTATCACTGTTTTGCAGGTCCTTGGTTGATTGCTCTCGCTGCTGCATCTCGCATCAGTTCCTCCCAGAACAGGTCTTAGGCCAGAGAGCGATATATCGACACCCGACGTTCGGTATGGTTTTCATCTGAGAAGTTCCTCTCATTGGCGTTAGAGTGGGTCGGATCGACAGACGGCCTTGTCTTCTCCACGACTTTACTTGTGTATATAGGCGGTAGGTGTGGTCGTAGATACAATCACATAGGTAGGTGGACTAGGGTCCATGCCTCGTAGACACGTTAAGGTTGAAATCTGAGATCTACATTACGCAGGGGCATTTTTCTGTTAGTTCCCTCCACTAAGTCCACTGTGCGGTGATGTAAGCCCGCATAGAAATTTGTATGCGAATAGACATAATCCAATAGTTCTGCCACGCGTAGCACTAAAATGTTCTATCTGGAAGCGAGTGGCTTATGTACATCTCATACAATTTCTATAGAGATCTACATTTTAACCTCTTCTGGCAACAACTGCGCTTGTGGAGGCAACTAACAGAAATACCCCTTGATACTGTAGTTCGCTCATGCAACGCCTTTTAGCTGAAACGACTGGACCCACCCTTTTCAAAACGGCGGTACGTACCACGGTCCATATGCGATTTAGCGCTTGCCACATGGGCATGCAGGGATCAGGCCTGATGCGATTCCTATGAATCGCCATGATTTTTGGTTTTATCCCCCATCAGCGTGGCATTGGGGGAGATTTGTGGCGCCTCTGTCAGGTCCAGATCCCACTGAGCAACTAGCACGGACACACTCGCTTTTGGAACCAAGCCACAAAGCTCTGACAGGAACCCGCTTCTTGGACTCTTCTTCCCGCCCCCTCTTCTCGGCGTTCTCAAAAATTACGCATTACCTACATATGTACTACCGGATGAGGGGATGGTATGTGGTACTTGAAGTCCAATGCATGGAACGTTTGCATGGAACTCCTCGTCGCTCCTGCCATACATTCAGACCACTGTTCCGTTATTGGGTTACAGGAAGAGCCCTGGTCTTTCTACATATCGTGAGCTCATGATCGTACGTTGGTTCCTGTACCGTTGACAAAATTTCATAGTAGACGGCGTGGTAAGAGACGAAGATAGCGAGGTGACACACATCTGAGAAAGGATTTGGACAAGGTACTGACGGAACCTCCTACAGCTAGCAAGGGTTTAAGTGTACGTACATACTCAACCCGCATCACGTGGGTAGAAAATGGGCTTGGTCAACATGAAGCTAACATCATATTCGTAGGATGAAGCGTTCCCGCTCATGCTTACCAAATATATTCATTGGTATATCGCATAGTACGTAGGTAGATATTGGGCGGCCTGGCCTTCCACGCCCCGCGTAGATAGGGCGGTATCTTGCTTGGAAGATTCGGTGGGAAACACTTCACGCGCTCTGGGGAGATGTTACGACCGCCTTGCATTCTGACAGGACACGAAGGCTAAATGAGTCACCTTCTAGTATCACTGTGCTATAGGTGTATATTCTGATAGGCGCCCGCGTGCATCTGACGGTCGGCACCTGAAGCAATGAAGCCTGCATTGATTGATATCTACCCGCCAGATTGAGATATTCTCACATACGTACATATAAACCTTGTTAAAACATGATAGCAAGATGCGGTGGGGGGCCGTTCAGTTGTTTGGCCTTTGAGTTTCGCTGACCACCAACCAGTTCCCCCTTGCATCTCTGCCTTGTTGGCTGCCGAGAATCCGACGTGATGAAAAAAAAAAAAAGGGCAGTCGGAAGAAAGCGTTTCGACAGTTGATGGGCGGTTCGAGTACTTGTCACCCTCGGCAAGCTGCATTCGGCGAAGCAAAATACGGCGTTTGACGAATCACAACATCCACGTTAGGAGGTCCCAGCCGGTGCCAATAGATATGTTCCGATGTTCCGGGACTCATCAATAGGGTGCCAAGCACCACCTAGGGCAGCGATGCAAGTGCACTGATGAGCCTCGTGCCAGCATGCATCGTCATCCTGCTTGCGGTTGCAAAACCTGCAGCAACACCCCTCCTTTGCGCCCAGTTTGCTATTCATCCTCGTTGCTTTTGCGAATATATACCGAGGATTACACCTATAAACCACTCATTTGACGCCGCGTCGCGGCTCCTGGACCGACCGGCTTGCACCCATTCGTACCCAATGGCCCCCAGGCTTCACCGGAGTCGCATTCAACGTTCTGACTGGGCTTGGCCAGATCCGCCCATCAAGGGACCGCCTCTTTGTTAACACTCTCAAAACTTGCAACAGGCCTGATAGTTGTATGATTCAGAGCTGGGGAAGCCCGGGCTTAGACTGTCATACATACACACTTAACTCTCTCACCGCCTTAAAACCCTCGACGTGGTTACATGTCGCTTTCGGGACAGTACATTCTGCTCTCAAATGACGCTCGGCGGACCTAACCGATCCACCTTTCAGCTTTGTTCGTGTGGTAGTCAGCTTAAAAGAAAAAGAAAAGAAAAGAGACGGAAGGCCAATGAAATTGGTTCTTGTCCAGGCAAATTGTGTGCTCGCAAGGGCATGGTCGGCCTAGCCGGGCCAGGAATAGCGTATGTCTCAGCTATCGTCTTTTTTGTATTATTTTCCCTCTCCTTCTATTTCCCTCCTGCCTCCCTGTAAAAGCCGTGGATCTTATAATGCGCAGGGATCCTTGGGGGGTGGGACCTCCTTGTCGACTCATTCTCTTGAACCGCATTCCATGCTTAGCTCTAACCCTCCTAATCACGATGTCATTCTAGAGAAAGACCCGGCTATCAGGCAGCCAAGCTTATGTACTGCCATGGTACCGCCTCGTCAAGGGCACAATCAAGCTTGAATCTGGGACAAGGCTCCACTCAATCCACACCGGGGTTCAGCGAATCCAGCGATTTGGGTCTGCTTCCGAGCTCCCATAGTCCCCATACCCTCGGGAGCCATCACCGCCATGGGCTGGGTACCGTTGACAGGATCATCGTCTAAGTAATCGTCCGGGTCACGCCTGCTCATATTTGCTTTTTGCCTTGAGTTTCGTCACCGCCGCTTCCAATCTTAAAATAAAGTGACTAAGATCTCGTACCTCACCATGGCCCCGGATCCAGTCTGCCATGTTTCCCTTTTGGGAGTATTATTACTGCCGTGTCCTTCCCATACTCCTTCCCCTCATCTTCTGTCTTCTTTCGTCAGATTTAACGAGTCACCTCTGCAACTTCTTATTCAGTCTTTCTTCGGCTATCCCAGGCTCTCTTACAGATGTTTCTCGCGAGTCACCGCTTATACTTAAAGTCTCTTACAACCCGCGAGCGTTGCGTCTGCCGCTCGCCACCGGCCGCATTTTAAGGTTTAGTGCCCACTCTGATTTCATCGGCTTTCAGACGTCCCAGTCACAGAGGGGACCACATCTCAACTACGGATACTCGACCTGGGGTTTGGTGCTCAAGGGGACTCCACTATCACAGCCCGTTGCAGCGGAGAGGGGTCGCCCATGCAAGAGACGTCTTGAGCCTCTAGGATTTTTGAGGAGTTCCATCTTTTCGCCGCAAGGGCCATGGGATCGACAGTCGGCAGCAGAAACATGCACCTCCCGCCGTTTCCGAGGCGGCAGATGCTGGTCTTAGGTATGTTGGCACGGCGAGCCATGCCCAGGCGTAAGGGCAGCATGCCTGATCACTCGAGCTAATGCGTTATCATAGCCATATGTCGGATATGTGAACCGATAGCATTTATGGGAATATTCCCATATATCTACTTCATGATTGAGGACTTTCACATCACGGAGGACAAGAGCAAAATCTCCTTCTACGCTGGCATGGTAACATCCGCCTTCACCTTTGCCGAATTTGTCACGGGTCTGTTCTGGGGACGGCTGAGCGACAAGATCGGCAGAAAACCAGTGCTGCTCATGGGCCTTATCGGCACTGCTTTGAGCGTCTTGATCTTTGGATTTGCCCCGAACCTCACTGTTGCTCTCATTGCCCGCGCAGTTGGTGGGTTGTTGAATGGGTATGGCTTGTGCCGGTTCTCAAGTTCGCAGGGGTTGTGCTAAGATGGAAGCAGGAACATGGGAGTTCTTCAGACCACGGTGGCCGAACTGGTGACTGTCAAAGAACATCAGCGTGAGTTCAGCTTCGGGATCCAATTTGAGGTGTCCATTGTCTAACTGGAGCTATAGCTCGGGCTTACACCATTATGCCTGTTGTATGGTGCTTAGGGTAAGTGGATGCAACAGTTCAAGTGGGCGCCCGATTTCTCTTGTCTGACATTCGGTGAAGATCGATTGTCGGCCCTATGATCGGCGGTGCGCTCGCCCGACCGTGTATCAGCTACCCTGATTTATTTGCGCCGGGGACTATCTGGGAACGGTTTCCATATCTGCTTCCTAACCTATTCAGTGCTGTGATCGTACTCATCGGAGTTGTCAATGGGATCCTGTTTCTAGAGGAGACACACGCCGAGAAGAAGTCGAGGAGAGACTGTGGCTTGGAATTGGGCAACTGGATCCTCTCCTGTATACCTTGCTTACCAAAGTGCACCGACATCCGGGACGAGAAGTCGAAGCTAGCAGAGATGGCCGAAACGCAGCCGCTCATGGACCACGACGAGCAGCTCCCTGGCTATCGAACGAACGAGAACTCGCCCCAAAATTCGCCTTTGCTCAAGTCCACGCCTGCTACTCGCATCCCGCGAGATTCGCTTTACCTGGAAGTCATCTGCGACAGCGATGACAGCAGGGATTCGAGGATTTTCACCCGCCCAGTGATTCTGAATATCATATCGTTCGGTATCCTTGCGTTGTAGGTTAATCCGTCATGCACTTGCGACTTCCCGCCCGGCTGACTCCTTTTCCAGTCATACAATGACTTTCGATCAACTATTTCCGGTGTTCCTCAGCACAGAGACGCCGGAACCCCGGGTGCCCATGTCGCTACCTTTCAAGTTCGTGGACGGCTTCGGACTCGACAGCAAAACTGTCGGCATCATCCTTAGCGTCCAGGGAGCGTATTCGTTAGTCATCAACATGGTCGTGGTTCCAGCCGTCTTAAAGCGTCTCGGTGCGCTCCGGCTGTTCCGCTTCTTGATCGTTGCATACTTCGCATTATACCTGATTACGCCGTATCTTGTGCTGCTGCCAGAGAGCTATCGAATGGCCGGTGTCGGACTCGTCCTAGTGTGGAAATGCACTTTCGCGAATATGGCGTACCCGAGCAATGCCATTCTTACCACGGACTCGGCGCCGAGCCGTCTCGCTTTAGGTACCATCAACGGCGTGGCAGCTTCCACAGCAAGCTTATGTCGCGCCTTCGGACCGACCATATCGGGTATCCTCTACACCGTCGGCCTGAAATCTGGTTATTCGGGTCTCGCCTGGTGGTGCAGTGCCATAGTGGCTGTATTCGGTGCCATCGTTGGGCTCCAGATTCGTGAGCCTCGTGGCCATCTAACCAATGCGGTCGTCGATGACGATGTGGAGGCTGGACAGCTGCAATAATGCAGCTGACTGCTCGAGAGGTCGGCCCGGCCGAAGAACGTGGGCATGCTGGACAGCACGTTTTCACCCAGCAGCGACTCTGGAAATCGCTGACTGACTCTGGACTTCACCTGGACAACGGCCGACCTGAGCATCCGGTCCGGCGTCATTCTTACTAAGGTGTTTTTAATAGCTTGCTTGTTTTATCTGTGGCGTTTGCATTTCATCCACCTCGGTTCCATCCCACGAGGGCGTTAAATGGGCAACGGCGTAGAACTGGGTTGGGTAACTAGATATCTCTACTTTCTGGGAGGGAGGCGGTTTTTTTGACGATACCTCTGTATAACGACAGGAACGGAACCACGGGGTTTAGGGAGTTATGACGTTTGTGGGTTTCGGGTGCGGTCTGTCTTGTCGTCGCACGTATGTCATCCGGAACAGGCGAGAGAAACCGCTCGCTGCGGGGCTCAGGGGGTTTGGGGAGGGGTCCCTATGATCAGGCATTGGGTAAAGGGACTCTAATTCAGGGGATATAGAGGGGTTACACTTGGAGTCCTTGGTTCTCTCTTCGTTGCTTTGGTGTGTAACTATCTAGTCGGGTCTCGGCCTGTATTGAGACGTCTCTGTTCAAATTCCGCGTACGATGAATGTTGCAATACGAGATGGGATCATTTCCACTGCCTGCCATTATGTAGGACTTGCGAGGATCCTGTCTAAACATCGTGGCTAAGAATTGAACAAGCGCGGATCCGTGGGATGGGGGACAGTGAAACTCTTTTCCGATAACCCCCTTAACCCCTAAGGTGCCGTTCCGAGTAAACATTGTCTGCGTGTCTGTGCCGTTCATATTAGAGTTGTGGTATATTTGATCGACTGACATCACTCTCCTACCAATGCAGCTGCACCAACTTTGTACGGCAGACCGTTATAGTGGGCGACGGGCGGCTTTGCTAATACTACATAATTTTACCACGAACTGGGCAGGTAAACTACGAATGGGGGGCCATTATCGCCCTCGGGTTTCCCGAGTATTGTGGCATAGGCTTAGGTTCCAAGGTTGCCAGATCTCAATTGGTTCGCACTTCGAGTAGCGGCCCACACAGCTGCTAGAGGAGGCTTTTGACACTAACTTTGTAGTTGTAGGTAGGGTGACGACAACATTGAGCACCTCGAGAGCGAGCTATGGGGAGGGTCGGAAGCTACCTAACTCTGTAATAAGGCATTTGAACCCCCCATCAACCCCTGGGCGTGTCCCTTTAAGAAAGCCGATGCTCAAAGCCATCGGGGTTTACGTGGGGTTATAGTATATAAATGCTACATAAAGACGCAGTACCTAAATTAGTAATGGGTTATTTCTGCACTAGTCCCCTTCAAGATATGGTGAAAGTTTATTCGTCGGGTTTTCTTATCGACGAGTCCCTAAACAGGGACGCCCCGAACTGGGACCAAATCACACCGTCTATACTAACTAGTAGTGGTTTGCGAGTATCCAGCGTGTCTCTCTGCTCATCAATCGGGCGAGTCGCATCGAGGCCTTGAACCTTGCCTTAGCCGAACGTTGGTTGTCCTGTCGAGAGCTCTCTTTTACAATTATTGAAAGAAGTCATCCACCACCTGACTGAGTTATCCTACGGTTTGAGCAGCGTATTCTTCGGTCCCACCCCCCTAACGACGTCTTATTATTTTATTTTGTATCCCGTGGCCCGGGCTACGACAATTATTTCAACTCCTCCCCCGCATCGCCAATAACTTGGTCATTCGAGCCTGTACTACAACGTGTACCGCCGATCTTTCCTGTTCCGACGTTTCTGGCAAGAGAGCGAAGGGAGAAACGGGAAAAGAGGCAGAAAAAGAGAAGGCATCCCGACCTATATGTGACATGGACGCGAAGGAGCTCGGCTCCTACCAATAGCCAGCCGATCAGCCCCAGCCAGCCGAGCATACCATAGGTTGCACGAGCTTGCGCACGATTGATCAGCAGTTTACATTTCATCAGCCTTGCTGACAGCTAGGGTTTGGTAAGGGGGAAACATCAGAGGATAGATGCTTCAGTCGAGTTCGCATGGAAGCGCCAACCATGTCGTCACATCCGCGAACTTCGCCCGAGCCGCACCCTTCGAAACGTCGACGCCCGTCTTCTCCGGACAAGGATTCGCCCAGTTCCGTCGTCGGAGGCGCGCCTTCTCCCATTACCGAAACTTCACTCGATGGAACCGGCCCTAGCTCCAAAATCGGACAAAGCAGTAGCTTCCGAAACGTCAGTGCCTGCAACCGATGTAGGTTGCGGAAGAATAGGTGCGACCAGAAGCTACCCAGCTGCGCCAGTTGCGAGAAGGCCGGGGTCGCCTGTGTTGGCTATGATCCCATCACCAAGAGAGAAATACCGAGGAGGTACGTAGATTGCGCCTTGGGAGGCATCGCATCTGCCATGTTGACGCGCTGATCGTCTCGTAGCTACGTCTTCTACCTCGAAACTCGGGTCGAGCAGCTCGAAGCTCTCCTCCGTGCCAACAGCATACAGTTCCCGCCAGCCAGCAACCTAGAACACTGTTCGCGACCCGGACCCGAGGGAGGTACCGTCCAAGCACTTGCGGATAGCTCGAATAATGCCGTATCGGAAGCGAATGAGCCTTGGCGGACGACCAGGTCTCATAACAATGGAGACGGGATCTCCAAGCCGAGCAAGCCATCGAGGCATAGTGGAGGCTCCGGCCAAAGACATCTAGGATCTGCAAATGGCGTGTCTTTCGCCCGCGTCGTATTCGCGGCTGTACAGTCCTCTGTAGGGGAGAATCGGTCGAATTCTGACAAGGCAGGAATCCGGCCCTACAAGCTCGGAGCAGGGAATGGAGCCGGCCCCTCGGGCACGTCGATGCGAGACTCGTTCTTCGGCCTCCATACCAAACCGACCATCCACCCCGCGCCATTCCCTGACAGGGAGATCGCCGAGAAATTGGTGAACCTGTACTTCGAGCATGCTAACCCTCAAATACCCGTTATTCATCGTTGTGACTTCATGAAGATGTTCGAGCTCGCATACGCCGACGAGGGTAGGGTGCGCGGCCCGAAAGAGCTCTACGTGTTGAACATGGTGTTCGCCATAGGCGGCGGCATCATAATGGACGGTCAGGCCCAGTCGAACAGGGCGGGCGACGAAGGGAAAAAGCAGGCCCAACCGGAGGAGTATCATGCGAGTGCCATTGTTCACCTCGAGGCCTGTCTCGGCAGCAGTGGCGGAGGACTAGAAGAACTACAGGCCGTATTGCTGTTGGCCAATTTTGCTCTTCTTCGCCCAGTACCACCCGGGTTATGGTATGTGGTGATGGCACTGGAAGACGTGGAAGCCCATGCAGCTAACGCGCTTGTTAATGCAGGTATATCGTGGGCGTAGCGGTGAGGTTGGCCGTGGACCTTGGTCTCCACTACGAAGATGGGAAAGATGTCGAGTTCGACTTCAGTGAACCAACAGGCGCGGTCAAAACCGAGGGCGCAACAGAGAAACCGCGCGAAGCCCTTCTTCGTGAGAAGGGCCGGCGTGAGTATGTTAGAGACATGAGAAGGCGGCTTTGGTGGTGCACGTATTCTTTTGACAGGCTTGTCAGTGCTTGCGTCGGACGACCTTTCGGTATTTCAGATCAAGTTATCACAACCGAATTCCCCTCGATATTAGACGACCGCTATATCACACCAGCGGGCTTTACAGGGCCACCGCCAGACGGTGAGCCTTCGTACAAGATGGTTGCGAAGCATTATTTCCGACTCAGGTTGTTACAGTCGGAGATCCTACAGGTTTTGCAATATCAGCAAGCGCAAATAGCGAGGCGCCAGGGGCAGAATCTCAGGAACGAGTATATGCATACCGACCTGCGTCTGCCTTTCCTGCAAAAGTTCGACTCGTTCAGATCTTGGAGACGCAATATCGACGAGCGTCTATACGAGTGGAAAAACTCGGCACCAACCAAAAAGGAAACTGGCGTCGCATTTTCTCCCGAGTTTCTCGAGCTGAATTACTGGCAGGCGATCATTATGCTCTATCGCCAGAGTCTGAGCGTGCCTTCTATGTTTGAAGGCGAGTATAATACCTCTAAGGAGGTGAACAGCCCGTCAGTATACACTGCCGAACAGCAAGAGGACGAGGAGCGGGTCTACTTGAAGGTTGCGGAAGCCGGCCAGAAGATCCTGAGACTCTACAGACAGCTGCACGTCATGGGACTTGTCAATTATACGTATCTTGCTACCCACCATCTGTTTATGGCAGGAGTCTCATATCTTTACGCGATATGGCATTCCCACGTAGTCCGAAGTCGGCTCGTAAGTACTGATATTGTTCTCATGGTGGCCTTTAACTGAATTTGGTGCAGACCATGGACGAAGTCGATTTCACAATCCTGGCGGCTACGTCGGTCTTCTCCGATCTTATCAGCAAATGCCCCCCTGCCGAAACATGTCGAGATGCGTTCGATCGTACAGCCAAGGCCACTGTTAAGATGGCCCAATCCACAGGTGGTTTTGGGCAAGTGTTGCACCGAGTGAAGCGAGGGTCGAGAGAATATGCCAACTCGAGGGAAACAGCCGCGCAGAGACAAAGGCACAGTCAGCGTGCGCCAGCAGATCATGGTACACCTCGTATTTCCACGCGTTACGACAACCCCACTTACGATAGCTATTCGTCGATACAGCGGGGCGCGCAAACGACTCCGTCTCAAGCTGGTGGTTACCGTCTCCCCATGCCGAACGCCCAAGCTGAACAAGACGCGTACGCGATGCTGCAAACAAGGCCGGCCCCAGCTCTTAGTACGGGCAGCGGGTCCGATGTAGGCAGCATGGCTGACAATTCCGCCATCGACCCAGTGCTCTTGCCGTCTCCCAGGCAAGGTCAGTCTCCAGCATCTGCCGCAAGTCTGACACCGTCTACCCAGTCGTCGAAATATCCGCAGACCGCGCCAGGCTCAAATCTCAACATGCTTCGATCTCCTTCTAACTCTTACAACCCTGGGACTATCAACTACTCAGACCTGCAGGACATGGACTTTCTGCAAGGACTCCAAGAGCAAACGAGCACGGATTATACAAACCCAGACCTGCAGATGGACATGGGCTTCGGACTCGGCTGGGAAGCCATGCACCACGACTTCAGCGAGGGTCAGCAGGTCGACCTGTTTGATGGATTTTTCTTTGGCGGACAGCAAGGTGGCCTCGGAGGGCCGGGTTGAGTAATGTCAACGCGATGCAAAAAGTTCCGGGGACTCAGCTGGTCAAGAGACCGGATCGTTTCTTTGGTCAGATCTAGTTACCACTATACGTCGACTGCTGGAGTTAAGGGTAAATGGGATTGGAAGGGGGGATATATAGGGAGGGAGAAGAATAATGAGAAGCGACGGTGCGACGGGGCATGCAGCAAGCACTAGCTAACCAGGGACGGAGCCATTTAGGAATAAGAAGTCCTCGAACAAAGCGTGCTATCTATCGGCCATGACGATTGTATGATACAATGCCCTCAAAGTTAGCTCGTCGCGTTTTACTCTGTCTTCTCTGTTGTCCTTGGAGACTCCACGTGAATAAGGTACTTTTGGAGAAGAAAGTAGAAGATTCAAGGGATAGGTTGGCGGCTGGGAATGAATGGCTTTCTGCCACGCGATTCCATGCATCCATCTCCGCTTCTGCGCTCGAATGATGACGATCCCCCCCCCCCCCGC
>QJNU01000293.1:334-33022 GCA_004154915.1 Monosporascus ibericus
CCCCCCCCCCCCCCCCCCTCCCCCTTTTGCGCTGTGGCATGTCTATGGGAAAACCCCCCTGGCCATCCATAGTCCTTTAGAGCATGCGTCCTCTCGGGACAGACTTACTTGCCATATCAAGAAACACCTCTATGAAACCGCGATGGCACGCCGGGAAGCACACTCATAGCTACAAATTCAGACATCGTAACCTCGACATGGACGGCGTATTCCGTCGACGTAGTCGGGACATCCTAAGTTGGAATCCGAGACCATGAGTTTGCGACTACAAACATTATCACTCTTTGTAGACCAATGTTTCTTGGATTACAGCCTGGATAATGTAGGTAAGGGGGATGGATTATGTAAATTTGACCACCGGTCGGCAAAGAAATTGGGGACCCGTGGGTGGGACTAACTACCCTGGAACTGGACCCTTAACTACAGTAGCGCTAGTAGGGGTGGGGGTTTTCCAAAAGCAGCTCCAATGCCGAATCGTATTGTTTGGTGCAAGTTGTCCTTTTAATTTATTAGAGCTCCATTCCGATTCTAGATCTGCGAATCATCTATACAAACAGTGTACCCTGGGAACAATTCGATCGCGCTCCATGCCGACTGTTACTACCGCTACGACTCAATGAGTGCCGGATTTTCTCGCTACAGACTGCGTTAAGTACTATACGAGGGAAGTTCGGATGCGGTTCTAGCGCCGTGCGACTACCGACCCCCGGCAGCCTGCAGTGCCTTTGGAGAAGTTGTGAAGTCGTCGAGAGTGAACTTTGGACAGTCGAGATAGGGCACCAGACGTATAAGGCCAAGAGCCGAGGCCATCATGATGAATGGCTACGATGAGAAACCACACTACGACGATGAGCCCGACTCCGGGAGCTTCGTGCGGGCCTTCGATGCTTTTCGTAAGTTGCTCGCTTACCCATACTGTCTCCCGGACCGCTTTCTACCCTTATTATCTGGGAGGGTAATGCTAATCGGTGAACTTTCCCCTCAACAGCCAAGTCGAAACCCCAATATGTGACGCGGACGTCGGGCGGAGGCAAGTGGACCATTGTCATCTCGGTGATATCGTGCATCCTTGTATGGAGCGAACTGGTGCGGTGGTGGCAGGGCGAGGAGAGTCACACATTCGCCGTCGAGAAGGGGGTAGGGCACAGCATGCAGATCAACCTTGACATCGTCATGCGCATGCAGTGCCGCGACCTGCACATCAACGTCCAGGACGCCGCCGGCGACCGCATCCTCGCCGCCACCCGCCTCAAGGAGGACCCGACCATGTGGAGCCAATGGGTCGATGCGAAGGGCATCCACAAACTGGGCACCGACGAGCACGGCCGCGCCATCACCAACGCCGGCTGGCACCCTCACGAGGAGGGCTTCGGCGAGGAGCACGTCCACGACATCGTCGCCATGGGCCGCAAGAAGGCCCGCTGGGCCAAGACCCCGAGGGTTCGCGGTAATGCCGACAGCTGCAGGATCTACGGCAGCTTGGACCTGAACAAGGTCCAGGGCGACTTCCACATCACGGCGAGGGGCCACGGTTATGTCGAGTTCGGCGAACATCTGGATCACAGTGGTGAGTTCCTGTTACCCTCCTGCGTGTTAGACAATGGATCGAACAGGCATCGCCAATGTGCATGGCGGAGCGGAGCGGAAGACTAATTCGGCACCCTAGCATTCAACTTCTCGCACGTCATCAACGAGCTTTCCTTCGGGCCCTTCTACCCCTCGCTCGTGAACCCGCTCGACCGCACCGTCAACCTGGCCAGCGCCAACTTCCACAAGTTCCAGTACTTCCTGTCGATCGTGCCGACCATCTACAGCGTCGACTCCGGGTCCTCGCCGGCGCGCACCATCTTCACGAACCAGTACGCCGTCACGGAGCAGTCGCACGAGATCAGCGACCACATGGTGCCGGGCGTCTTCTTCAAGTACGACATCGAGCCCATCCTACTGACCATCGAGGAGCGCCGCGACAGCGTGCTCGCCTTCCTCATCAAGGCCATCAACGTCCTCAGCGGCGTGCTCGTCGCGGGGCACTGGACCTTCACCCTCAGCGGCTGGGCCAAGGAGGTCATGGGACGCCGGAGGAGGGGCGGCAGGAGCGAGGGCGTCATCGGTGCTAAGAGCGGGTATGAGGATTAGGCGGAGTGTTTGTAGGATACCTTGATAGACCCCTTTTTATAGTCCTTTCCGGCCGGGTATAGTAAACCGAGCGGAAATTCGAGAAAGTCGAGACGGGCAAAGTTATTGATCATAGCGAGGATCATCCGTCCGTCTTACCGCGGAAAAGGGCAGGGACAGCGCCGGACCCTCCTCTCTGTAGATGAACGCGGTGAATGCATGGCTGGGCGGGCGTTTTCGGATAGGGGGCGATATGTATCTGTACGTATATATAAAGACGTCATTTCCCTCAATGCTTAGCTACGTGGGGACGCGAAATTCCTCATGTTTTCGGCGTCAAAGCTCTCGTGGTGTGGGCCTCCCTTGTCTATCTATGTCTTGCGCGATCCGGGGTCATGCTAGGTAGGATATAATGCTTAGCCCAGTATTCAAATCATCTAAATCGTCCAAGTGCGATGTCTTGAGAAACAAGCACGTAGGTGCAGATATCGGGGTCGGAGCCATCTGGAGGCCCCGAAGGGCAAAACCTGTTTCCGTTGATGTTACCAGTGATCTCAATAATAATAATAAATTAATATTAAAATTAAACTGAAATTTTTTTTTAAAAAAAAAATAAAAAAGCAGCTGGTAAGTATCGCGAACTGGAGCGGCGATAAGGTTATTCGGGGCGCTCGTCTTCAGTGCTACAATACAAGCCAAAAAGAAACGCTGTGCTGTGATTTACCACCTGGTATTGGCCAGGTAAATAGATGCCATATGCCAGAGATATCTACACAGTCTAGGTTAGCTATATATACCGTTGCCATAGCCGAGCAAGCAAGTAGTCCATTAATTCATTTTCGTCCCCCATCCAACCCACCGGCAACTTAGCGCCTCTTCCTCTGGATGCGTTGTAAAGCCTCTAGGATATACCAAGGTAATAAGCCGGGGGGGCTATGCGAGTAATAGGCAACTAGCCGAGCAGATTCTTCTGTTTGCCCTGCCGTACCCTACCTAGCTCAGAACCAAAGACCCGAACTAATGCCTCTCCTGACATAATACGTGTCCCAAGAAACACAGCGGAAGCCCCGACTCCGACACGGTGCGCCTGTCTGCTTTTCCCTCCGCCTCCGTTCCAAGAACCTTATATCATATATGTTCTCCGTATTTTCCCAGTCCTGCGTCTAAGGGCCCCACCCAACTGGCGCAGTATAGTAATTAAGTAATGCATAACTCGAGGCGGTATTGCTAGGAACCGCCTTCTGACCCATACACCTCGCCTTCATAACCCGAGCGCCAATGCTCCTCTGCGCGAGGAACGGTACACCTACCCCTTTTCCTGTTCAGGCCGCGAAATCGCGGTAACATCATGGCAAGATATATCATGTGCACGTATACACCTCTTTGCCCCTCCCCGCTTCTGGAACCATACACATTTTCACGTAAGATTGCTGATAAGCTCGTTCTCCGCAACTCCAGGACGGGTGCTAAGACACCGGCGACGCTGGACCCGGCTCCGGTTAAGTCGCGGATGGGCGAAATAAAGTAGAGGGAAAAGGTAAAGGCAAAGCCGTGAGGCCTCACCAATCCATCTAAACGGGGGCTTCACTTACTGCAGCAGAAGGCCCTCGTCGCCCAACCGCCCGAACAAGCCCTCGACCTCGCGCTCGACGACCTTCAGCTCCTTGGCCACCTGGCCGGTGACCAGGGCATACGCGTACGGGAGGGCGTAGTCGGTCTCCTCGACAATGACGTCGTCTCCGACCTTGTTGTCGCTGCCGCTGCTGGAGGGCGGCTTGCCGTTGGTGATGCCCTTGCCCCTCGCGGCGATGTTGTCGAACGGGGCCACGTCGCCGTCGGACGCGGACCTGAAGTGCCGGATCTGCTGTTGCTGCTCGTGCGACGTCGTCGCAGCGGAGTCAGAGGCAGGGGCCGTGGAGAGGCGACCGTCACCACCGACCCCGAGGACATCGCCGCCGCCGCCGCCGCTGTGCTCCTTGCGGAACCGGAAGATCTTGCTGAGCAACCTGTCGCGGGTACTGTCGACGCTGGGGATGGCGTCGGTGAGGGGGTGCTCGAGCATGATGCTCGAGGCGAGGACCTGGAAGACGTGGCAGATGCGGGCGCAGAGGCGGGCGCGCTCCTCGGCCGTGTGCAGCAGGAGGGCTCGCTCGCCCGGTGTCAGGCGCCCCTCGTGCTTGCGCGTGATGAGGCCCATGGCGTGGAAAGCGTCGAGCAGGCGCTGCGTCGACGCCATGACGCGGCCATACGCCTCGTAGGGGAAAGGCCCCCGGAGCTCGTACTCGCTGCGCGCGGCAGCCCGCAGCGTCTGCAGCTGCGCCGCGTACCGCTGCATCGCCGCCTGCTCGCCCGCCCTCATGTAGCTCGCCGGGGTCGCCGACGCGTCGCTGCGCGGAAGGATCGCCAGCGGGCCCCGTTTCCAGATGAGCCCCATCTGCAGGTAGAGCACCGCGAGCCCCTCCTTGAACTTGCGGCGTGCCGGCATCGGCCAGATCAGCCGACAGATGACGAGACCCCAGACGATGCCCATGGTCACGGCGACGACTCTGTGGTAGACGATCTCGGCGATGATGGGGTTCACGCCGCCCTCATCGTCGTCGTTGTCTTCTACCTTCTGCGTGAGCGAGTAGGCGTACAGCGACGAGACGTTGTAGCTGAGCAATATGAAGCGGCCGAACGGTCCGTTTCCACGGTCGATCATGATGTAGAAGGCGAAGAACGAGACGAGCCAGCCGAGAAGTGCGAGGCCGATGACCTCGCCATCTGTTATGAGCCAGTTGATCAAGACAAAGGCAGCCCCCATGAGGGTGCCCGTGAAACGAGCGAGCCCGGTGGCGTTCGATGCGCCTACCGTCATGGAGCACACGATCATAAATGTCAGGAGGCCCCATTCTCCCCGCCAATGCGCGTAGATCGGCCGAGTCTGAGGAATAAAGGCAAGCATGCCGTACAGGGCCGCCCCTATGCCGACTTTCAGGCCAAAGCGAACTATAAGATGAACCAATCAGTAAACAACTCGCCATGTGCGGCAAAAAGGGTTGTAGACATACTATCATCCCTCGCGAGGAATCTAAAGAATTTCAAGAGGTCCTGCGACAAGATCCGGACTACCTTGTCCTTCCATCCTTCTTCATCTGGCGCGGGCCGAGCCAAATCCCAAGCGCGGCTATCCCGATGGCTCAACATGGTATCTGGAATGCCCTGTGGGAGTTTCGATTGTCTCATGCGCCGGATCGGTTGTACTAGAGACTCTTGTTCGGGGTCCTCTAGCTTAGGCTTCGACCTAAGACTGGTCAGTTTCCAAAACTTCAGCCAGTCCCAACTCCTTCTATTCTGTTCCACCAAATACTTCAAGTCATCCAGGGCATCGAGGTATTTCTGCATCTCGTCTGCAAAGCTGAGTAAACTGAAGGAGAAATGTCCACACGCAGCGGCGACTTCTTCAAAATCAGCCTGCACTGTCTCGGGCCTCGTTCTTCCGAACTCGATCGTCTTGTACAATTCCCCCAGAGCGGTCGCCCTTGCTTGATTATATAGGCCGATCGCCTCTGAGAGGCTCTCTTTGAACTGGTCCTGGATAATGATGGGCGTGCTAGGGGCGCCAAACGGCGGATTGTCCAATATGCCTGCCATGGTATATACTAGAGATTTCATCGAGGGGCCAAGGCGGGCGATAAAATACTCAAAAATATCTGACGGCGTTCTGAGTGACGAAGCCGGTACAGTCTGAATTTCGGATGGTGTTTCCTCGCCATGTGCTGTAACATCTTCGCGATCACTTCTCTCGTCGGGAGCCTCGTCTATGGCGGAGAGGCTCCCGAAGCGGGCGCGGGCGGACTTTGGGGAAGCCGGGAAGGAATGTGAGGACTTCGGTGAAAATCTAGAGAAGATGCTGGTGGTCGGTGACGTCCACCCGTTAGCATTCGATATCTCCTTGAGAAGCTCGAACTGGGTATTAGCAGCACTTCTGAGCCCACCAAGAGATTGTGCTAGGCTTTCCATTGACTTCACCACGGCTTTGTCTTGTCCGTATATCTGCTCCATCCCGAGAAGATAGTACTCATACTTGGATTCCCGAGCATTCTTATTTAGCTGGGCCAGGGTCGAGGTGTAGGCCGACGAAGCCTTCGTGAAGCCTTTTGAAGCGAAGTCTTCCTCATTTCCGCTTAAAAAGCTATGAGATATCATGGTGAGCATGTCGCCAAGGGAGGTGGATGCGGTCTGCATGGAGTTTCGCAATGCATGCCGAGCGGACACCGGCCAGAGCAGCATGTTGACTACGGTAGATATCGTCGCTGCCATGAGCAGCATCTTTAAAGATTGAATGATCTTATGATTTTCGAATACGCCGGTGTGAACGGAGTTTTCTTTGGTCACGATGGTGATGATGCCAATAGACGCTATACTGACACCAACGCTCACCAAAGGATTGTTGAGCTTCTGCTTCACCCAACCTAAGAAGCCGAGGCCGCCACCGATGAAAACGATCAGGATCAGAGCATACGAGAGCTCAACCCGATGCCACACCGAACCAAAAAGCACCGAAGTCGCCATGGACAAGGTTCCAACCAACATGGCGTAGCATACTGCAACAACAGCAATGGCTACAGCCTCGACTTGCGAACCTAACGTCCTCGCGGGATGAAAGTACACGGTGATAGTGGCGACGATATGTTTACCGTCCAGGGGTCCTAAGAACCGCGCGGCGGGCGTGTAGAAAGTGCCCATGCTGGCAATCAAATAAGCGATGGAACACTTGATGGTGCCGCGTCCCTTAGGTGAGTTTAACCAAACCCATATCAGGGCGACGACGAGCCTGACATTGTACCACAACATCTGAATTTTCTCCTTGGCCGTCTCGCCCTCGGTAAGGGGGCGTAGGCGAGCATCTTCGGCGGGACCCTCGAGGTCGGGGTGTCGCAAGGTAAATTGCCGCCTCGTTCGCTCGCCAGTTTGGGGGACGATCCAGGTGCCGTTTCGCAACTTCTGTCGTTCCCGGACCATTTCATCAGTCGCTGGCGGAATTTCGGAACGGTTCCAACGGCAGAGAAGGATTGGTCGGAGGAACAACAACGGAGGAGTGATACAAAAGACGCAAGGAGGGCAAACTTACGGTTCGCGATGGTAGCTTTACAAGACGGCGCGTAGTCCTGGGGGCGCTACTGGGATTGTCGGGTCCAAGGGGGGCTCCATCGCCAGCGGTATCACTAGCATTGTTCATGGTCTCTTATTAGCGTCCGATTTACCTCTCCTCCAGACCCTCCTCTGTTCCAAAGTAAGTACGTAGTGTCACGGCATGAGTTGCATACAAGTCAAGACGGAATCCCTGAAGACATTAAATGAATCTTTGTTGGCGCACTTCGTAGAGTGGGAGAAACGAGTGAGAGAGACACGTATCTCAATGGCAGTCAGCTGGAGAGGAGAGTTGTGCCTTAACGAATTCTCGAAACCCCATTTATTGTAACTAGTTATGCACTTACCGCACCGCGTTGAAGCTGTATGTAGCTTTACTGTAGGCATCTTGGTGCCTTACCTGGTACAGGGCTGTTGATTACATACATAGCTACCAACGTAGCATCGGCGGGTATATATGTACCCCTTACCCTGCTCGTGGAAAGCCCCGGCAGCACGAACTAGGTACCTGCAGACTGGGGAAGGTACTATCTCCCCAGGGGCTACAAGAAGCACAGCCATGACTTGGCAAATTGCAATTCTGATCCGTGCACTTTAACAATCGGCTTTTTCGGAACCGGCATTTAATGGAACGCATAATCTATATTTCAAGTTAGCGCTGTAACCGCTCCAGTTACGGCTACAGTATGCTCTCGTAGCTCCCGGAGAAATGCCAGCGTCCAAGCCTTCGTCATCCCACCGACTTAACACCGAAGAGAACTTACTGAAACTGCGGTTTTGGACGACCAAAGTCGTGACCTTGTGACCAACTTCGTCATTCATGACCGATCGTCCTTATTACACAAGAAGAAATCCGGACGGCTCTACTCTACATAAAAGCGCTTACATACAGTACATAGACAGCACTGCTCGAATATACAGCTTGCAATCTCATTGCTCTCTCCTCATCTCAAATAACATAAACAAGACCTCCGTCTCTCCCTGCAGAACCTCGGAGCTTCCTCCCCACTCCTTCTCCCTATTCCCTCCCCTCTTTTAACTACTACCACACGGAAGAAGAGCGAAAAAAATGGCCAGTCTCCCAGCCAAACACCCCAACCTCTCCCTCCACCTGACCGACCGTGCTCTGACGCCGCTGATCACGTCGGCGCGCGCCTCGGCCCAGCAGCTCGACGCCCTGACCTCACTATCGCACACGGCGCTCTCGGCGCACGAGACCGCGTCGCGCCTGGGCCTCGGTGCCCCGCAGCGCGTCATGGTCGAGCACGGCGGCGGCGGCGGCGGCGGTCCAGTGGTACTGCAGTCCTTCCTGAGCCCGTCGTCCTCGTCGGCTTCCTCCGCCTCCGCCTCCACCCTGAACCCCGGCACGGCTGGCGACGACGGCGCTGACCTAGCAGCAACGCGGCCTGGCACCCGGGCGAACGGTGCAGACGGGAGAGATACCGCGGCGGAAGGTACTGCAGACGGCGAGGAGCAGGGAGAGCCGGAGCCGGAGCCGGAGCGGACGACGCAGGATTCCATGAGCAGCACCACGACGGCACGCCTCCAGCGGCTGCAGCTCCAGACGCAGGAGGAACTGACGACTGGGGCCCGGGTCGGCGACGACGATTACAGCGGCGAGGCGGAGGAAGAAGAAGGCGTGAACACGCCACCGATGCTGGTCGGCGTCGTGGTGGCGCCTAGCGCGGACGAGGCACTAGACGCCCGCCGCGCAGCCGCCAGGCTCGAGCGCGTCGGGAGGGTGGTGCAGGCGCGATGGGCGGAGGCGAATCGGCAGGACGACGGCAACGATGGCGCGACTCACGGCTGAAAAGGAGGGAAGACACATTTGCCGCGTGCGGCTGTCTCCGGGTTCGGTAACTGGCTCTAACTGCAAAACCCGCTGTAGGTTCGCGCCACGGGGCCTGCGGTAGTCTCCTCGGGAAGCGGGATTTGCCAGTGCTTGCTTCCTGAGAAACAGATGCCACACCGTAGCCCTCTTACAAACCCAGGGAGCTCCTAGTGTCCATGGGGTCACCTCTACGCAGCCGCAGAGGGGGTTCAGCCACGAGGGTCGGCGTGCACCCCCGCACTCCAGACCACCGTTATAATACGGCTCGAGCGACCTTTATGAGCGAGAACTATCTCTACGGCGTTTCACGCTACCAGGCACTAGGCTTGCTTCGGCAGTACGCAAATGTCTTCGAGTTGATGCGGTCTATTTCCAGTCCAGCCTGAGATCTTCAAAGACCCTCACAAAGCCCTGCTTCCCCGCGGTCTTACCTACTTCGCCCTTATAGCACGGTGCTTTGTATGGTAACCATGCGGGACGCGTCCCGTCAACAATGATGAATAGATTACGCGGAGTGTGTGTTTACGAAAGCCTCAAGGACGGCCGGACGAGCTTTCGACATTCCCCCGGGATCGAGGGCGGGGTTCGGGTCGAGGTCTCCAAAGAAATTAAACATGGTGTCTCTGATATCTCGGGCCTCAACGAATAACCATCACCTATGCAGGCAGCAGGAGTGCTCTGCATGGGAGACCTAGAACCCCTGAAGCGGGGCTCCCAATTCAAATCTCCCAGCCCCATACCCGCACCGCCGTATATACCTTACCGGACTCGCGATGCGGGAGCGGGGGCTGATAACATGAGAGAAATCCACCTATCGGTGGCTGCAGGGAAGTCACACTGACGTCATCTTTGATGCGCTGCTTCGTTGCTCCAACGACTGCTTATATATATTCAGTGCGTGTCTGCGCGGGCGTGCGTTGGTGTATCATTTCACGCACCAGGTTCTATGTAGCTGATATCTCAGTCATTTACGGGCCGCCTCCCCCTTCTCCCGCTAACTTTCGCATCGTCATTAAGACAGGCTACGCATTTCCATCTTTTGCTCTTTTTTATATATATATTCCCAGCAGAGACAGGCCATGACGCCCGGTCTCCACGCTGTGGTGCAGGATACGAAGGCAGGAAGAACAGGACGGACAGAGAGAGGGCTGGCTGGCGCGGTTTGCATCGTGCGACGAAAGCGACAATAGCGACGTCACGACATCCCTCTGCGGCTTCCAAAAGCTCCCCAGGCATCAGATCTCTCTTTTCTCGGCAAGGAACTGAGTTAGGCATGTCATCTCAGATTCAGCAGACGGGAAAAGCACCAGGGCATTACGGCTCTTCCATGGTCGCCAATGGCGCTGCCTGGGGCTTGCGTGGTGGTCACATCGAACATAAGATGCGGAACAGCGGGGCGTTGAATGAAAATATACAAGGTAGCTCCTTCACCATGGTCGCCATATGGAAGACCTTGCATTTATGATCACAGCATTGTCACACACGAAATGAATACATCTCTGGGTCACCACAGTACTTTATAAAACTGGACGGCTTCTATTTTTTTGGCCTTTAGGCTCGTATCATTTCGTGGCTGGAACGTCTATATACCCATTAATCATCACAGAACATGCCTGCCAATTTCTTTGAATCAAAGTCAACATGTCCATTCTAGTATGTTCTCTCTTTAGATGAGCTGCTGGAACGCGCGGTTGAGCGGCGAGCGGATGTTAGGCACGTCCTTCCAGAAGTCGATGGTGGCGAGAGCCCTCTTGCTGATGCCCTCAGGGGTGAACTCGAACTTCTGTGAGTCGGTTAGTATGCTGCTCCTAACGATATCAGTGATCGGTGACCTGCCTTGTAAACATCCTTGTAGGCACCAGAAGCACCGAACCGGTTCAGGCCGAACTGTTCGTGGGTGTATCGCTCCCAACCCATCGTGCTCATGACCTCGACGGACAGAGATGGGATACCGTCGGGGAGGACGCTAAGTCGGTAGTCCTTGGACTGCATGTCGAAAACTTCGAAGCAGGGGATCGAGACAATACGGGCCTTGACATTGTGCTTCTCGGCCAGCTCCTTGGCGGCATCAACGCAGATGCAGACTTCCGAACCGGTAGAGACGAGGGTAATATTGGCACCCTCAACCTCGTGGAGCACGTAGCCGCCCTTGGTCGCCTTATCAATGTATGAGCCCTCGAGCTGGGGAAGGTTCTGACGCGAAAGAGCAATGATGCTGGGGGTGTTCTTGGAAGTCATAGCGACATAGTAGGCGGCGCTCGTCTCATTGCCGTCGGCAGGACGCCAGACCATGCAGTTGGGCAGGGCGCGGAAATGCGCGAGAGTTTCGATAGGCTGGTGAGTAGGTCCGTCCTCGCCGAGACCAATCGAGTCGTGGGTGGCAACCCAGATCAATCGCTGCCGGGACAGGGAGGAAAGACGGACAGCACCGGCACCGTACGAGACGAAATTCAAGAACGTACCACCAAACGGAATGAGGGTTCCGTAGGCGGCAATACCGTTCATGATAGCACCCATACCATGCTCGCGGACACCGAACCGGATATATCGGCCAGAGTAGTCACCAAGGCCAGTCGACTTGGGCTGGAAGTCGACGGATCCCTTCCACTTGGTCAAGTTGGAGCCCGTCAAATCGGCGGATCCACCGATCAGTTCGGGGACGATATCCGCAATCTTTGTGAGGACCGTCTCGGACAGTTTCCGCGAGGCGACGGCAGAATCCTTGGGGGTGTAGACCGGAAGGGACTTCTCCCAATCCTTGGGAAGCTCTCCCTTCATGCGGCGAACAAGGTCGTCGTGCTCGGCCTTGTAGCTCTCAGCATACTTGGCGAACAACTTGTTCCACTCTTCCTCGGCGGCGGCACCCTCGGCTGCGTGTTTGTGGTAAGCATCGTACACTTCCTGGGGAACGACGAAGCTCTGCTCGGGGTTGAAGCCGAACTTCTCCTTGACTTGCTTGATGTCATCAGCCTTCAAGGGAGAACCGTGCACACCGTGAGTGCCCTGCTGCAGAGAACCGAAACCAATGGTCGTCTTCAGGCAGATCAACGTGGGCTTATCCTTAACCTCCTTAGCAGCCTTCAGGGCTGCCTCAATGCCATCCAAATCGCTGTCACCGTTGTCGACCTTTAGGACGTGCCAGCCGTACGCCTCGTAGCGCTTAGCAACATCTTCGGTAAAAGCGCAGTTGGTGTCACCATCAATGGTGATATGGTTGTCATCCCAGACGGCGATCAGGTTGCCAAGCTGCAAGTGACCGGCCAAAGAGCAAGCCTCGCTCGAGACACCCTCCATCAAGCAACCATCGCCCAGGAAGCAATATGTGTAGTTGTCGACGAGAGGGAAGCCGTCCTTGTTGTAGACGGCAGCGGTGTGAGCCTGGGCGATGGCGAGACCAACAGCGTTAGAGATACCCTGGCCCAGGGGACCTGTAGTAACCTCAACACCGGGGGTGTCGTGCGACTCGGGGTGGCCGGGAGTGATGCTATCAACTTTCTAAAACTTTTATCAGCTCACCACGCTTTTTGCATTATTGCGTCATTGCGTCATTGCGCAGCAACAAGGACTTACCCGGAACTTCTTGAGATCATCCATAGAGAGATCGTATCCAAAAAGGTGAAGGAGGGCATATTGGAGCATGCATCCATGGCCGTTGCTGTCAATGGCATTGATAAGCCCAATTCCATGTTACGATGGTAAAAAATTGCAAAACTCACGAGAGAACGAATCTATCACGGTTCAGCCACTTGGGATTCTTTGGGTTGAACTTCATGAACTTGTTGAAGAGGACGTGGGCAATAGGCGCCATACCCCTGCCTTCTTGTCAGTCCAAAGTATACTCTACCTCGGAAAACTACCATAGATAGCTGCGACAACAAGTTTACTCACATGGGCGCGCCCGGGTGGCCCGAGTTGGCATTGAAGGTGGCATCGACCTGGAAAACGGGCAAATGTCAGCGTATGCGATTTCCGTTGAGGAGGATCGTGGCAAGAGAGGGCTTCGCGATGATACTAATGATGGCGGGGTACGGAGGGGGCGGGGGGATGACGATTCAGCAGGTCTATCACGGGAACGCAAGCGAGGTCAGACTTAAGCATACCGCAAGAGTACGGATCGTGTTGATAGCGAGCCAGTCCTTCTCAGTGTAACCCATGATTGCGACTTTGTGAAGCTGGTATATCTGAGAAGTTGGTGTTGCGTAGGTAGGAAAAGCTGGATGCTGGATGGGTGGGTTGAGGAGGAAAGAAAGAGTTGACGTGGAAATTGCTAGGTAAGCAAGCAACGGTTCAAGTCAAACAAAACCTTGAGCTTCCAAGCTTGAGCCCTTCCCTGAACGACGACTAATAATGGGGTACTTGCTGCCACACAATACCACTATCAATGATGGTGTATAGCCTGTGCGGTGCTACGTACATGTAATATGTAATGGGTGACGATCGAGGTGGGGTTTGAGTCTGGCTGTTTCGTCAAGGAGTAGCTTGCCCCTCAAAACCTCATTGCCCCACAAGCTCTTAACCCCACCTACTGTACCCCATCGATATCGTCACTTCTGCGCTCCTTTCAACAAAGAAGAAAAAATTCTTCAAATTTCTTGCGTTATCTGTTCACACCGACTACAGGACCTCACCCGATAGACAAGCGCCCCTTTGCTATGGACCTAAGTTGTAGTCGGACGCATAGCAGCTCATAGCAGTTGGGTCAACGGGTAGATAAGAGAAAAGGGAAAAGTATGGCCAGACGCGCGCCAATCTCCCCAGTCATTGCTCACCTCTTCGCGGAAAACAACTCCGAAACATACCCATATAGACCTAACGCTAACTCCTAGCTCTATTACTGCATATATTGAATTTTGTTGAGTACATTTTTCGAGTGTCTAATCCTCCGAGGAAAACCTAGCGATATCGCAATAGATATTTGGAAGTGACGCTCAAGTCCCAGTCCAGTCCAATGTCGGGCCAGCCGGTACCGACGCCGGGCGGGTAATATACCGCACTGCCCAGGTACCCTTCCCGCTCAAGCGTGCGTCAGTGATGTTTTTGGATATCTCCGTGATCCTATCACAGGCGTCCAGGATGGCATGCGGCTTTTCCATTGTTGTAGCGTTGCTTGCCCGAATCCTCGTCCGTCAAATGGCTTCAACTCAGCCCTTGTCGGCTGCCATTGATCATTTCCTTTAATGCAAAACGAGCCCCTACATCTTTTTACCAAGAAAACTCTATTTGAGGATCTCCGAGGCCTTAATGTTGTCTCAACTAATATATTCCTTTGGCCTCCTCATAAAGGTTCAATGATACGCCGTTCGCACAATACGCATAGCCGGTTTCGGTGGCTGAGGTTGCTAGACATTGGTACAACCGAAGCGAGCCCCAGCAAAAGGCTCCAGAATTACAGGCTTCCGCGGTAGTAGTGGACTGCCGAAGCGATGACGCTGCTGTAAGTTTTCGAGATATGGAGGCTGCGTATCTCATGGAGCATATATATAACATAGCGTACAATGACCTTGCAGGAGTGCTGTTCCTGTAAGCGATAAAATAAGGAAATCACCGTAATAAACGACCACACTCTGGCTTGACGAGTCGGACCCGCCGTAAAGCCTTAAAGTCCTGTTTAGACCCTAGGTTCCAATAAAGCACCCCTTAAAGTTGTCTGAAAATATGGTGGTTCGCAGAATCTCTTAAGGTGAGGGCAACGACACTGACAATAGGCTCCTTAGGACCTGCATTGCTTCGAATAGTCGTATGTCGTTCAAAACACCCCATGATTTTGCCCTTCTCCGTGACGTGCCAAACCGGCAAGCAGCTCGGAAAGACCCAGCTTGCAAGAATACTCTTCGTGGTCAAGATGGCGATACACACTCAATTGAATTGGCCAAGAACAGGCTACAATGGCTATGTGGTTAGGAGAGTCCAGAGAAGCGAGGTCAGCATATGGCCTACAAAACCCCTAAACCTCATGCTTAAACCGGTGTCAACATATAGATATCCATGCCTTTAACTCCGGACGATGAATCTCGGCAACATTCTTGGCCGGTATCATTCAGTACGTCGACTTCTACGAGACTATCCCAACCATGTTATGGAAGCTCGAACTAGGCTACCTTGCATATTCTAGGGGGCGGCGTGGCTAAAGAGGCTCCGATGTCCGTGGGAGTTGACAGACACATGCTCAAAGCATTGAAATAACCCCATGCGCCAGAATAAAGGACTATATGTCAAGATGCCAAGCCCCAAGCCAGATTTCGCCCCAATCGCTAGAGCCACTGCATTGTAAGTTGGCTCACTTTGGAGGAGCCAGGAGAGGTCCGAACGGGTCCGCGGCCGGCTTGCAGGAGTGCCAGGTTCCCGAACGCAGGCCGTGCTCAACACGAACCTATGCTGCCGAGGAAAAGCCTTTGGCCGAAAAAGGTGGTATGTTGTTCGTTTGCGAAGTGGCGCAGAAGTTACAGTAGAATCCCTGTTTAATTGTTAGTACGATATCTTATTCAGGGGGGAATCGTATATAGCGCCACTCCAAACCCCCCACTTTATGGGACAGCGCACGGTATGAGAATTAAGAAGAATTCAACATAATATTCCTACATAATCCATCTCGCTTTGGAATGCTATTATGTTTGTTTCACCAAACGGATATGGTGGTTATGGCGTCGAATAAGACTTGGAAGCGAAGTCTGAAAAGGCCCAAACATTACAAGGATGCTATAGTGGCCGGATGTGTTATTCGGTCTCCAAAGGCGGTAATAGTTGCTAAACGGCCCAGTCCAGAGAGCTTCTAGACTAGTAGTAACTGACCCGGAGTAAAGCCCGAGACAATCTACATACATATCAAGTGCTAGGAGCCATGGGTTACATATGTAATTGGAAACTTGTTCACGGCATTGTAGGTGAATATATATACCTACTACTATTTTAGAAGCAGGAAAGCCTACGTTGCAAAGTCCTGTGTCCTGATTCCGCTTAATAAACCTCACACGGCAGTACATTGAATCAATCGGGGTAATCGGAAACGGCGGGGCTATCCACTGCCTAAATAGGTAAGTATGCGAAGGCCTCGTACCGGAGTTTACGTGCTTCCTCGCATTGCGCCACTCGCATTGCTTCACCACCAAGTTCCATACGAGATATGTATATGCCCTCGTATCCTTTCCATTCGTATAGCCGCAAAGCCTATATCTCTGCGTAAACCGGACTTTTTCGCACGGAATTGACAGAATGTCGACCTCGCCTAAGCCTAACAGGCGACGACCGCATACAAAAACCAAAACGGGATGCCGAGTCTGCAAAGCGAGGAAGGTCAAGGTAAGTGAACCTATCCATTTTCTCCCAAGGTAACAACCCCCCCCCTCCCCCCTTTTTGAATTGCCACTTCCTCATACTTCCTTTCTAGTGCGGCGAAGAGCGGCCGTCCTGTCGGAACTGTGTGAGGTGAGTCAAGTCCACTCGTACAGCGGTGCGGCGCCGATCTGATTGGTTTGTCTACAGGCGTCATCTTGAGTGTGACTTCAGTGTCACTGCTACGGCATCTGCAGGTTCGCATGGGAGCAACGACATCAACAGTCCAATTCAGAATGCGGCCAGTAGCCAAGTCGATGATCGCGCACCCAGTCCACCAGCCCAGTCTGTTTTACATCCCTCGCCAGCCGCAGCCGGGCTGAAAGACGGATATGGATGGGTTACTGCGCTCGACCTCGAACTTCTGCATCACTATACAGTTTCGACTTGCTTCACCCTGTCGGCTCAGCAGATAACTAGGGATTTCTGGCGCGTGAACCTCCCTCAAATTGGATTCTCACATCCTTACATACTCCGAGGCGTTATTTCGCTAGCGGCGCTGCACCTCGCGAGCTTTAGGGCGTCGCAACGCGACATACTTATCGAGCATGCCATAATCCATCACAACGCCTCGGTGTCCTTGGCCATGCCCCTGATTACCAGCATGGAACGCGACGAGATGATACCCCTCACCTTTTTCAGCGTGCTCACTTTCTACATCGCGTTCGCCATGCCGAAGCAGCCGAGTTTTTTTATCGTCGACGCCGATGGCGTCATCCCCGAGTGGTTTCTTCTTCTTCGCGGCCATCGCAGTATCCTAGAGGCCAATAGACTAGCCATTGATGGCTCCTCCCTGAGTATGATGTTCCACGTTGGAAGACTGCTGAGCGACATCTGGGAATCCCAGTATGTCGAACATGATGGGCTCCGAGAGCTAGAGGACAAAATCCGCTCGCACGTCTACGACCAACAGAAGGTCGGCATCCTCCTTGGTGCGAGCGATGCGTTGAAGCGGTCCTTTCAGTTGTTCCGCGACAATGGGGAAGACGATGACAACAGGGTTAGGAGTGTGTCCATATGGCTGTTTAGGGTAGACGACGCCTTCGTGACCCTTCTCAGAAACGGCGACCGCGAGGCGCTTTGCGTGCTTGCTTTTCTCTGTGTCCTGCTCGAGCGGCTGGATAACAGATGGTGGATGAAGGGATGGGGTGTCCATTTGATCGAGCGTATATATTCTGTCCTAGACGAAGGCTACAGGCTGTGGATTCGGTGGGCTGTGGAAGAGATTGGTTGGTCCCCATAAGTTCAAAACAAAATCTCTTGATAGTATAGTTACTGTGGCGGGACAGTAACTAGGCCATTTGGTAGAGGCAGGAGATCACGTCTTTCCTCAGGGATGCGCGAGTAAACTTCCCCTGGTTGCTCGGCCCGGGCGCCTAATTTGAACCAAATTTGTAAATTCTAGTAATTAGAAATTAATCATAGCATTACCATAATACAATATCAGCATCATTAAAACTACCTCCGAATTTCACGATCTAAGGGGTGAAACGGGTAACTTAACGCATTCCCAGCAGGGAAATCTGGCAATATCCTCGTTTTCCAAGGAGCCGATATGACGGCCCCATTCCGACAACCTCACCGGCTTCAAGTTTCAGTTAGTATCGAGGATCTCCTGAACTGGACAGGAACCTTTCGAAAGTCCGCAAAACCACCGTCTCGCACTCCGTCCCCTCAGTCACCACCAGATCCCGCCCCTCGTTAACCCTGGCCTGCATGATCGCGCGCGAGGTGGCACCATGTACCGCCGCCGAAATGCTCTTGCAGATGCCATGCCCGGGGTATGCTACAAGTCCGAGGACTCCTGTTCAGAGGAAGACTTTTGTCAGCGTGCGATCCCCTAAACGCGAGGGTGGGAAGCAATGCAAGGAGAGAACCTACCGGATGAGACCTTAGCGACCATGTTGACAGACCCCTTGCCCACGCCTTTGATAGCGCCCAACGCGCCCTCCTCCCTCTTGCCCTTCAGCGGCTCCTGCACAAGGTCCGTGAAGCCGTCCATGAGGCCGTAGCGGAAGTTCTTCCCGGCGACGGCCGCCCCCGACTTCCAGTCCGTGACCTTGCCGGTGTCGCGGACCTCGCCGCCGTACAGCTTGGGCATCGACCGGAGACCCTCTGCGGCCGCGAGCGGCATATCGACTATCATTCCCTTGAAGAAGTGCTTGAAGAACCCGCCGACCCCGGATGCCGAGCCCGCCGCCGCTTCTAGCGCCGCATGGCCGCCGTGGCGGCGAGGCGAATGTGACCGAGCCGCCGCCGTCGACTGAGCGGTCTCGGCCATCCCAGCCGGGATGTTATGCTCTCCCGAAGAGCTGTGTTCCCCCGCGCTCGTCGCAGGTCTGCTATGCATAACCCCTGGCTGCAGCATCTCGTTACTCTCTCTGGGGGACGATCGGTTGTACGCCTGGATGGGCTTGACAACAATATCGGAAGCGGAGACGGCCATGCCTTTAAAGGTGCTGACGAGAGACGAGGTCGTCCCCGTGACCGGATCCCATCGTCTCGGGTCGATGACTATGGTTATAGGGTCGTACCTATTCGTCGAGCGTAGGTCAGAAAAACGAACTTCGCTGGCGTAGGTCGTTCCATATATCTTCCTCACCGGTGCAGCACGTCCCAGGTTATCCTCAAGTTATCCGTCAGAATCTCCGCAGCCAGCTTCGATAGCTTCACCCGAGTCTTCCCTTTCTTGAAAGTCCACGCCGCGGCTCTGTCGCTGAGAATGTCACACCGGAGCTCCTCCACCGGGAGGTGGGCATGGAACGACTCGACGGCAGCCTTGACGCCGGACTCGCTCCTCATCTGGGCTCCGAGGCTGTCCGCAGCGACAGCCGTTTCCGGCTTCAGGCAGAACCGGATCGCTTCGGCAAGGTTGTCGCTGTTCAGCTGCCGCTGAGGGATGGGCGGGGGCCCGCCGCCAGCCGCAGCGACCATGGCACCCCAGAAGGGCTGACTGCGAAGGATTTCTGTTAGCGTATAGTTCGCAGACCTACCACCGCACGGTGATGAGGGAACTAGTTGGGGGCCTGCTTACTCTCCAAAGAACGGAACGACCGTGGTAGGTCGCCCATTCAGCAGCCCACAGGCCGTCGTCCCCGCGCCCCCGTGGTGCACCACGGCGGCTACATGTTGGAAAAGCCAATCGTGAGGGCAATCGCCAATGAACAGGACGTTTGCGTCGACGTTTGCAAGATCACCGCCGAGCTTACTCCAGCCGCGCGAGATTATGGCCCGAACGCCCGTCGCTCTCACGGCTTGAAGTATGGTTGCCGTCAGCTTGCCTGGATCGTCAATGACGATGCTTCCAAAGCCGATGTATACCGGCGGCGGTCCCCCGCGGAGGAAGCTCGCTATCTCTGGAGGAGGCTCGTATTTAGGAGGGTCACGGAAGAAGAAGCCACATACGTCTACGTGTGGAGGCCAATCAGCCGGCTTCGGGATCAGGGCCGGGGACCAACAGTACGTAAAGGGCACCTGAAGCGTCTCGGCGAGCAGCGGTCCCTCTGTCGACTGGACAGCCTCCAGCCCCAGCGTCTTCCTCCAAGAATTCACCAGGTCTCCCAACCTAACAACAGAAATTAGCGGCAGCTCCCGAAGCTTAAGGACGTCGTGGAGTTTTGGCGCACCCTTGCCAGGTCATAAACTCGACGGCCGAGTAAGATACGTAGTTCGCTATACCGGTCGGCAAATGAGAGCCGTTCATCTCGATATTGGCCAATGGATGCGGGAAGGCGCTCGTGCTGGTCCAGGGCATCGTGAACATGAGGTGGAGCGGAACCCCCAGCGCTTGAGAACAGTGGATGTGTGCGAAGCTCGGGGGGTTCGCGATAATGGCTTCGGCGAGGAAAGGTCGGCCGGAGACGGGATCCGGCTCGATGCACGACTTCCAGCATCCGTCCAGCATCTCAGCGACCATCTTCCTCTTTTTCTGGATCTCGCCCTCTCGGAGGGTTTTCATCTTCGGGATAAGCCCCGGATTCTTGACCATGTAAGCCATAAGGTCCGCCGGGTCTCCGCCGATAGAGTAGAACTCCAGCCCTGCCTTGCGGACAAAGTCCGAAAACGTCCCATGCGTTGCCAAGCGGACGCGGTGGCCGTCTCGACGGAGCTCCTGGCCGAGCGCCACGAACGGCTGTACATCACCACGACTTCCCACAACTTGTATGACTATGTTGAGCCTAAGGTTGAAGTTTGCAAGTGATTGACGGTTGCCACCGGAAAGATGTTCCTCGTATTTTTGGGAGATGTCCTTGTGTGCCACCACCTTGGATAAAGTCCGGAACAGCCTTGATTGGGCGTCTAAAACGAATCGCCCGTCATCTAAATTCCTGAGGTGAGCCCCAATTCCAGCAGTGTTTCTAGCGTACTTCGTACCTTCTATCAACGGTGTGTTTATTTGCACCTCGCCCGACGTTGACTCCGACTGTCTTGGAGTATACGCGGGTGGGGGAGACCACTGATCGCGTTCCAGAGAGGGTTTTCCCATGGTTGGTTATCTTGAGCTTCTAGATTTTTCACATAAAATTCGATATTATGGTAAAGCGTGGTGCTCAAAGCTGTATCGTCTTATGACAATCTTCCACGTTCGCATCGTACACATATATGCCTATATATGTATCATGATGGATATTGTCTCGTGAAAAGGTTCGTTCTACCAGTCGTACGTCGTCGTCTCATGCGAGAGGTTCAGACAACCCATTCAATGATCTGCGACGAAGTCTATTACATTGCCGAGATTTTCCGGGGTTCTAGTGCCGGCCAGACCCTGCCGAGAAGAATCTGGAGATGGGAAATCGGCATATACGGTCCTCTTACGCATATTCTTCACGACACCGCCTGGGTGCCTACGAATAAACTCATAACTAATAGCCGGCGCTATGGATGACACTGCCCCTGGACACACCACGAATATTTGGCGTGGTTCAGCCCTGCGACGGCAGTTTCCGTAAGCAGTGTGACACTGCATCATTTGCTTCGTACTACTGCGGTTACCAAATGCGAACTCGTTCAGTATACGAACATCTTCGTGTAGAGGTGGATGTTTGCTGGGGATATGCTCGTTTGTTGACCCACTACTCTACGCAGGGGTAGTTTCCGTTCTATCCACCAGGTCCACTGTGTGTCGGTGTAAGCCGACTTACAACTTTGTATTCGAATAGATAAAAATCCAATAGTTTCATCACGCTTAGCAGTATCGGGAAATACTAAAATTCGATCTGGAAGCAAGTGGTTTATGCGCGTCCCATACAGTTTCTTTTGGACTTGACGTTTTGACCTCTTATTGCAATAGCTGGGCCTGTAGAGACAACGAAAAGAAAATACCCCAGATACCGGCGACATCCAATAAAGCCTGCCAAGCCGCTAAGAATTGCTGTCAGTCTTTAATGTCTCTTATTGGGCAGTTTGTGGTGCTCGGCGCAAGCCTTGACCCACCCTTAAAAAGCCGTTCACTTATCAAGTACTTTCGTAGACTGCAACTCGACCTCCCTTCGACAGGTTTCTCTTTATTAAACCGTGCCCAGTCCAAGGTTTCAGTCGATGCCCCCTTTGGCCTTGCTGCTCAACGTTCCTGTCTGCTTGACGTTCCTGGCTCTGGTCGCAGACTGTGGCAGTGTTGCTATTTGTAAGCCGACATGCTTGTGAGGGACAGAGGTGCGATGCGCTTTATTTACATCTGAGACTTAATGTGCGCAGACTACGGAGACGAGACTACCTCTCAGATAGAATCCTACCCCAACTCAGAGACAGTACCCATGGTACTGGAGTCGTCCTGATTGAAGAAGCTATGCTGTTTTCAATGGAAACATCTTAACAAAAGGGCTCTGAAGGGATCTCTTCACATCAATATCCACTTATGGCACTGAAGTCCTATGTTACTGATCAAGGCAAATATAGTCTCTCTTTCAGATGACAACGGAGCATCAGGAAACAAGGCATTTTCTCTCCTGGTAGAACGAGTAAACCTAGGAAGATCAGGTTACACAGCCTGATATTCAGGTAGGAGCCGTGAGGTTCGCGAAACTAGCCCCTCTTCCCTAGGCGCCATAATGCAAATCCCCGCGCCGAACTACAACACTAGACCGCCGAGCTACACCATCGGATTTTGAGGGGGTTATGAGACTGGTGGCTTCACCGATCATGTTTGACACTTTCAGGATATCCTCCGTACTGAGGGCCTGCTTCCGCGTGGTCCAGCCTAGCTCGTATGGGAGACGTTCGTTCACTGTAGAGGAAGTCAGTCTCGGCCCAGATTCGCCAGACAGTGTTCGACCAGTCGGGACGGCACTCACCAAAAAAGTACTCCACAAGGGTCCGGTTGACTTTGCCGGACTGGATATCCCCGAAAGCGATGACCGGAGCAGCCAGTTCTCCGAGGCTGAAATTCTCGACTGTTTCCGTGAAGGTATAGGTGGGGTTGAAAGCCTTCGAATCGAGCTGACGTGCTATCTTGCTGTTGGCCAGCATATCGGGGTCGAGGACGGGTTCGGTCCAGTATTTCTTCGTCTGCTCGAAGACTTCCTCGTTGAAGACGTGGTTATTTCCGAAGTAAGCATCCAGGCGACTAGTCATGAAGTGTTAGCGGATGAACGGGGCGCCATGGAGACTGGGTCCTCAAGAAGGCTCGGTTGCAGAGAGTGGAGAATTTGACATGGAATGGCATGGTCGAGAGCACCACGTGAGGGGGATGAGCAGAGGGTAGGTGACTTACCTCAAACTACCATCATGTTCCAAGACGTTGTGTCGGTTGAGGTGATCACTAGTAGATTCGGGGTTAGAATCGGAAAAGGGCAAGATGCAAAAGGGGTTCCCATTTCTCTTACAGAGTGAAATACGTAGCATTGGGCTCCGGATTGGCAATAACCGCCATATCAAACATCAGAGACGCAAGAGACTCCTTAAAGTTAAGCACAGCCCCTGTGGCCTTGATTACGTCTTGCTTCGTGATGTTTCTGCCGTCATGTGGTAGGAAGTTGTGGTTTGCCAGAGTGTTCATCATAGGGCAAGGGCCGCGGACTATGTCATATCAGTAACCGGTTTCGTGGGCACGACGATTAGATGCTTGGAAAACGTACAGTCGTCAGGCCCGGCAGGATGCCATTCGGGAAGAGTGGGATAAGATGCTTTCGCGCATGATGCCCCAGTAATAATAGCTTGCAGAGCCGCCGAAGGAACAAGGAACTTCATGATGGTGTCGTCTTCGGTTTGGTCCGGGCCTATGAAAGAAATACAAATAGGCGCGACCGAGAGAGACAAGTATCTCATGAATATGTGAAGGAGATGTCCTATTTATCTCCCGAGCATCCTTAACCTGCATCATATATGGTCATGGAAGCCCGCTATGGACGGCCGGCATACAAATACCATATAAAGCAAAGATCTACGTACGGTGCTATAATGGTCCCGCTTGCGAGACTAAGTGCGGTCCACAGCTTGGAAATTGCCGTTGTGTTACGCGGGATCTTGGGAGCCAAGAGGGCATCCGGCAAATGCATGATATACCGTCTCAACGACCCACCATATAACCCCGTCTGAATAAGTCTCAGCCAATAGAAAATTATGTATTGCAATTAGTCCGGAGAGCCCACCATGATCTGCAATTATTCAGTGTAATCCAACCCTAGCACGGAAAATACGTAGAGCCTGCGGCGCTGTAGCGAATGATATTGAAGAATTATGCGAGGGGCTTTCGTATATTAAACGAGAGTATCTAGTTCCTTTTTTGATATATGAATTCAGAACGCTGTGTGTGCTTATACCAAGTTTCCCCTTGCTAATAGAATTTGAACTCCCCGTTCTTCCGCGAACACATACATTCTCAAGACATACGGGTCATAATCTGCCATAACATATCATTATCATATTCGAGACTTAAGTTTCGCCTATAAACCACAGAAGGCGTCATGTCTGGTGGCTAAAAAGCTTTGATAGCATATCTTCGTTGCGTTGCCTGACTTGCGCGGCATCATCTCCTTGAAATGATCACAGCGTCTGATAACGAGGAGCATGATACTGGGAAACCCGCTAGCACCCTGACAGGTTGTCTTGTCGTGGCGGATTTGCCTCACGGTCTCCCATGGTGTGCTGGCGAAAGAAGCGTGGCACTTCGCTGTGGCCAAGAACTTCGAGATGAACAGGCTCGTCCAACCGCCGTCCGCGAGGCACCCGCAGCGACACACTGTGGGTTAGCAGCGCAGGAGCTGTTGCCGGTCCCCGGTGGCCATGAAGATCCCGGAGGTCCCGCCTTATTAGGGAGCGGTTGTAATCGAGGAGGTAGGATGTATCGGTCCGTTCTGGGAAAGAGAGATCTCGCCAAGATAATTGGCCAACGTCACCACACACAACGGCCAGGTCGCCGGGTTCCCTGTGGAGTAGGTACATCGTATATGAACCGAAGACCACCCGGAGGAGCGATTACGCGGCCTGCAGGCTGGCCCTGAAGACATGGACAGTGAAGGCTGTCGCCACAACGACGCGGTCGACGGGGACATCATCATGAGATCTGATAGTACGGGTGCGCTTATCAATCTCGAATCCCCAGTGCCCATGTACGGAGGAGTCGGGGTTTGGTGAGGTAGCACCGCTTTTCAGATTTCTGGGGCGTAGGGAACTTCCTAGAAAAAAGGTTGCCTGAGTTACAAAGACACAGAATGCAGAGGAGAACATCAAGAGTTAAACTTCAAACCCCCTCTATTTCCCATACAGATATCGGACTTATGCATTGTGCAGTTGGGGGAAAGATAGGCTTGGCAAAATATTCATCCTAGACGTCCCAGCAGGTACTTCCCAGAGGCTGGGTCCTGTTAAGAAATCCAGGAATCTAACCTATGAAGTATGCTGTTAAGCAATCAGCTGGTAGTAAATAATGCTAACAGCGAAAGTATATACAGTTATAAGGCACTATGCAATAAGTAGGCCATGCAAATCTAGGGTCACTACTGTATAGGGGCTATTAAGTTAGCTGGTTTTCAGATCTACAGTAGCTACGTATACGTCTAGCTTACACGACCCAACCAGGACGAAACCTTCCGAATGACTATAATCGAGGGCAAGTAGATGGACTCGCACGGAAATGACAAGGAACCTTAAATGAATAAGCTATCTGTCTGCCTAAGCAAGAGACGCCAAATAACACAACGCCTGTACCACTCTATTCTGGCTATTCCATTATACAACCGATCAAATCTCCATCATAGCCTTCCATAACATGACCTCCGCGACGTCGTACGCCATCAATGCTCGCTGACGAGGGATAATCCACCGCACGCCGCCTCCTGGTATTTCCCGGCCTCAGAATCAACCCCTTACTCCGTATGAGGCCAACCGCTGTCTAAGATTCCTCGCTTCAGTACGGGTAAACATATCAATTGTCTAGATCGAAGAGGACGTCGTAGTAGGATGGGACGCGCCGCGCTCGTATCCCGTTGATTTGAAATGGCGCCAGTCCATGATGCAGCAGACAGCTGCCCATGCCATGAGCACCCTGGATTTCAATATACCGTTAGGTAGGAGCTTCTTTGCAACAATTCCAACTCGGGACGACCTACTGGATGAGGATGGCGTTGGCGGCCAGGAACTTGGACAGTGAGCAATTTACACCGACACATATCTGGTTGTTGGACTGCATAGTTATGAGGAAAACCCCAACCCAGAGGACGGCTTCGAGAGAGTTGAGTATCGCGTACGCCTTCAAACTCTTCCACTTTGAGAACAGAGCCACGTGTCCGGAGAGGAGCTGATAGCCAACTATAATCAGAGTTTTGGCTCCCTACCCCGATTTTCTCGTTAGCTACGGTTGTCCCGGCGACATAGACCGTTTGTCTTACCATACTCAACGCCATTATATGCGCCCGGGTCATAAATCCGTCGGGTATTGACATGGCTACGACGGCAATGATGATGCCGACGATGACCAGGAAGATTTGTATCAAATGGACATGAAATTTGTAGCTAGGGTCGAAATAGCCGGCTTTGAACATTTTGAGAGTTCCGGTTGGGATTGGGAGGCGTTTGGGGAGTCGGTGCGGAGTCGATACCTTGAGGTTGAAGGGAGTGGTTACGGTGATGGCTTAAGGTAAGATGTCAAGGGCGTCTTCAAACGGTCCTGGGAACATGCCATTTATGCTCTTTCGAGGCCGGTTCTCTGACTTCCCAACAACTTATCCACATTGTCTAACTTGGGTTATAATTAGAAGAAAGATATTTCCTTGCACCGCCCCCCTAGTCAACTGAAACGACAAGCAAGAGCGCATAGCCTTCACGACCAGCCTGCCAGAGTCCAGGACAAACCTGCTATATCCACCTAGGTGCCAGATGGGCGAGAGACAGCCTCAGACGGGGTCTTCGGAAGCAAGTGGATGCAGAGGCTGGCACGCTCAGCTGCGTTTTAAGTTATACGATCGTATACTCGGACCTGGGCTGAAATGGGGAGGAAATTCGTACAGCGAAAACATGGGTGGATGCTGTACGAGGTTATACGACGCGTTTTCCGAGTCTCTTGGCGCAAAATGCGAAGTACGAGCATTTAAGCTTCGGATAAGCTACGATCGGAGTCCCCTGAAATCTTAGTGTAGGGTTAATAAACGAGTCACCTTAGTTGGCGAGCAATTCCCCCCGGGCCCTTGGCACTCCCAATAACTAACAGCAGCCCCTAGGAAACACGAGTTCGAATGAGGTCCAAGAAGGGGAACGCTACTCTATCACTTCGTCCACCGCCTAGAAAATTATGTGTTTTAGACAAGATAATCCACTATAAGGCAGACGTTGGCATACGTGATATGGCTGTGGCTTAGAGATATGTGAACGTAATGGGGATACCCAGGGCAACGGTTGCCCCCCTCTTTCAGTGGCAATAGCCAAGACCTTGACAGAAGATATACTGACATGGATATGTAGTAGCGTAACCTATACTATTACACATCGTTCCTCACAAACAGCACTATGATGAATGGACTCATTTCAACATTGTCAGCCGCCGTACTTCACAAAGCCTTGCTCATAAACTTCTACTCTGAACCTGTTTCGTCGTGTTGCTTGTTCGTTCTACTTTACTCCATTTCCCGTGGCGGACTGTCCTTTAGAGGTTTACAATACCACTGGATTACATATCTAAGTACCTAGCTAAGGAACCATCTCAAAGCATAACGTCGGTAAGCGGAATGCCCGGACAAATTGCTAGTAATAGCTTGTATGGAAAAGAAGTTTACTGATAACCTTGGAAGCGGATGAAGCGAACCCCACTTTTCTCTCCTTATTAACTACTAAATGCACCAAACCTACGTAATACTTAACATTACAGCAGTGGATTATGTTATCAACACCACGAATGCTTTGGCTCATTGCACGCTTATAATGCTCCCGTGGCTTCTAAGTCCGCATGGAATTAATGGTTGAGGCCCGGCACCATTGAGCATCAAATGACGTACGAGGATATTGTATCTCGCTCTCTTCCGCTCGGATCATATCATCCATAGCATCACATCGACAGCATAATATGGGGAACGAGGATAACCGACCCCGCAACGGGGTCGAGGTACCCATCGAAGCTATTCAGGCCATAGACCCGGGGGTTGTCGCAAGGGAGTCCAGTACTTGTTACCGCACCTACAAACCCGTGAACTAATAATCGAGTTAGAACTTCCACCAGGAATCAAGGTGACGCATATCGAAGCCCATGGAGCAAGCTTCTGGACTCGGACCGCTCGCCTCGGCACTGAGCGCGATGGCGTCGAAGGGGCACTCTTCCTAAAGGTTCTCATACGGGCCTGTGACGGATGCCACGGAAAGCTAACCTATGAACAGCTTGCGTATAGTGAGCGCGGAAGGAAGCTGTTGTCGAGCGAACACCACTGCATGTGCAAGCTGTACTCCACGATGGGGGGAGCTCGTTCCACAGCCAATTGCGTGGGGCTCGTACTTGAGCATCCCGGAGGTCCACTTCTTCCTCTGCGAGTTCCGTCCGATGACGGGCGACCTTCCGGACCTTGAGACCTTTCCCGCGAAGATTGCCGAGCTGCACCGCACGGGGACGTCTCCGGATGGTAGGTTCGGTTTCGACCTCACTACCTTCCATGGGGAAACCCCGATAGATCATGGGTGGTCAGACACGTGGGAGGAATACTTCAGGAGGACGACGCGGGTCCTGTTGCAGCTGGAGCAAGAAGTCAGGGGCTCCGATGAAGAGATCCAGCGGTTGTCAGGGCCGTTCTTCGAAAGGGTCGTCCCTCGTCTTCTGCGGCCCTTGGGGACCGGAGGCCACTCGATTCGACCGTCTTTGATTCACGGTGACCTGTGGCACGGCAATGCAAGCACGGACAAAGATTCTGGCATGCCCATTATATTCGACGCAGCATCCTTATATGCCCATAACGAATGTAAGTCTCGCGTCCCTGTATTCCTTAGAACTGCAACTCAGTCGATAGATGAACTAGCTGTTTGGCGGCAGCCGTGGAACAAGATCAACAAGCCCTACAGAGAACGGTATCACGAACATTTCCCCAAATCCTACCCCGAGGCGGACTACGACGGCCGTAATCTGCTTTATGCCACGTAAGGACAAGCCTGTAGTTCATATGTAAATAACCGAGATCGAAGTTAACGGCAGCATCAGTCGCGTGAATGTGCTAGATTCTATTCTGTACAAGAACGACCGAAGCTACCGTGAGATGTGAGTTGCTTTACATGAAGACACAAGGGGCCTAATACTGAACCCGCTGTACAGGCTTATTGAAGGTATGCGCCAGCTCGTGGAGGAGTTCTCCGGGGGCTTCGAACAGTGGGAAGCTTCGCAAAGGACCCGGGACGATTGAGGACATCGTTAAGGCCATGCACGGCTTACGTCTGCCGGGAGGTAGCTCTGTCGAACCAAGGGCACTCTGTTCTGGATAGAGACAGATATCAGGTAAGCATGGCGGCTTTAACTTCCATGTCAAGAGCAGGCTGTATTTCTCTTTTCCAGCAAGAGAAGCTGTATATTCTGGATAGAAGGTGGCTCAAAAAGATGGTACTCATCTTTAGATGGACATTAATAATGTGGTACTAAGGCTTGCTCCCTGGGTAGTTTGACATGAATCTACACAAGGTCCATGGCGAAGAATAGGCCGTGACTGGAGAAGCTGCAAACATACCTCTCTAACGATCGGTATACTTGAAAATATCTATCTGGAGGTCGCTCTCAGGCAAGACATCCCTGCTTTCACTGATCACATGTATAGGGTGTTCAGCTGCGAAGGTGTTCAAGCACGAGCTTTGGTTTCTATTGCAAAAAGATCAAAAACCACTGCTAGAAACGCACTCTAATAACTCCAATCCCTAATTCATAGTGCTCATCGCCGTTTTTATTTATTTTATTTATCTTCTTTTCTTTTAGCGTTCCGCTTGGCTATTGTAGCTGGGCGTTTAGTACGCATGGTAAGCACATCAAGACGGTGATATAACCAGTCTCGGCCGCCAACTCTCGAAAAGGTTGGTTTTTCGTCGTCTTCTTCTTCTTCATCTCGTTTTATAAGTAGCTAAAAAACTAGGATAGGTGACTACTTGCTTGGGATGTCGAAATTTTATGGCAGATCCCGGTGATACTGGGAAGGGGGGTTTGAAGTACTGTAACAATTCTCTTTGGGACGTTCGCTCCACTAGCTAGACTCACCCACCTCAAATTTTAGCTCTACAGGTACTGTACACAATCCGGACCACACCCATAACCTCAAAACCTAGTAAATCCACCCAATTCCATATCGTAAAACAAGCCTTGTAGAGACTAAGAGGACCGTCAAAGGCGCTTACATCCATCAGCGAGCATGGTCAAAAAGCCACCATCCGCTTCAAAGTCCAACGCCAAGCCTCCGTCGAGGAGGGCCGCCACGGCAACAGCATCGGCGAAGTCCCCCAAACCGGCATCGGCGGCCGATGAGACCGGGCCGGAACAGCCGCTCTCCCCGGAGGGGTTGAGAGCGCACCAGACACTCCTCAACATCTTCAACGACGCTTTTGCGCCGGCGCTGCACTTGAAGTCCTTCACGCAGAGGCTCCAGGACGTCAAGCAGGCGCTCTACAACCGCGACTTCGGCGCCGCGTTCGGGCGCGAGGATTTCCTCGAGGTGTACGCCGCGCGCTGGAGTCCCACGCGCGCTCTGTGCTACGCTCATGTCCTGCGAGGCATCGAGGGGCACCTGGCGGCGCTGCTTGTCAGCCACGATGGCCAGAGGGCCAGCGGTAATGGCGACGCGGCAGATGGTGTAGGACTAACGAGGGAGTGCCCGGGCCAGATTCCGGATGCGGAGGAGATACCCGACGACGGGGCCGAGAAGCCTGCGCTGAGAGTGCTCGCCATAGGCGGCGGCGCAGCCGAAACCGTCGCCTTCGGGTCGTATCTCTCCTCCTTGCCCACCACTACGGGGGAAATCCATCTCCTCGACACGGGGCCCTGGGGCGGCATAGCGCAGAGGCTCTCCGCCCACCTCACCACAGCGCCCCCGATCTCCAAATACGCCAGCGCAGCCGCCAAGGCCGCGAACGCGGCACTCGTGTCCCCGGAAGACCGGCTGCGCGTCGCCTTCTCGCAGGAGGACATACTGGCGCTCGATGATGCCGCGCTGGCGCGACTGCTGGGCCCAGAGCCGCTGCTCGTCACGCTCCTGTTCACTCTCAACGAGCTGTACACGGGCGCCGGGATCGCGGCGACGACGTCGTTTCTCCGGCGCCTCTCGGCCGCGGTGCCCGCGGGCTCGCTGCTGCTCGTCATCGACAGTCCGGGAAGCTATTCGGAGGCGGCCGTCGGGCGGGGAGGAGACAGGGAGAAGAAGCGGTACCCGATGCAGTGGCTGCTGGACCACACGCTGCTGCAAGAGCCCCGGTCGGGTAGGAAGAGGCAACGACAACGGCAGGAAGGGGTCCCCGCCGCCAATGATAATGACGATGGTGACGCTGATGAGAAAGCCGATGGTGGTACTGATGATAAAGCCGATGCTGATGCTGCTCGCACTGACTGTGCGGTGTGGGAGAAGCTGGAATCGGCCGACTCGGTCTGGTTCCGGCTTGCAGATGGCCTGCGGTATCCGATCCGGCTCGAGGACATGCGGTATCAGATGCACCTATACCGGGCGTGCCCCCAGATAGACAATAGGACGTGACGGGTCGATCCGGAACCGTTTTCTGAAGCCTTTCTTGGTATTACGCCCCCAGGAACTCCTTACTACCCTCGGTCATTTCTATCGGACTGTTTAAACCAAATCACTATGCTTGTTAAGAGGTCGTGCTCTCGAGCTAAGTACGTTGCTATTTTATGACTCCTCATGGCCTCTGGCTCTCAAAACATCTGTTCTGCAAACATCTTCCACAATTGCTAACCTGAAGACTAATAGGAGGACACATCCCCTATACCGGCTCACTTGGCCGGAACAACCTGTTACTCACAACACGCTTTGGATTCGAGCAGAACACCGGTGCTGATGACAAAATTCGCTGGTGCAGCGTATATTCCGGACGATCCATTTCTTGCTTCCTTAGAATGTCCGGAACACTCCGGACGGGTGCGTGCCGCGCCCGGGTGGTTATTGGCGCCGGGACTCGCACTGTGCCCGTACAGCTCATCCCATCCTAACGCCTTCCGACCTACAAGGCACGTATATGAATAAATTTAAAAAGTCATGAAACCAAAGGAGTCTTTACGAAAGTGGTAGACCCCCTAGAGGTAGCTCCTGGAGGCCGAAATCGCGGCACCAGAACTTTGTTAGCCAGTATCTCATGCAAAGAACAGCTACCCAGCCAAGTATTCCTGGCAACGTGTTTCAGTTTGTGAACAAGGCGTCGTCGAAGTCTATGTGTACCCAAGGGCCGTAGTTGACTGCCGGAGGCAACATCTACAAAGAATTCGTAACACCCGTCCGCGTCCTCCATTATACGGGGACTCCCTTCAGTTATGCTCTACGTCTTACAGGAAGCGTTGCATTCGCCCCCCGCGACATCCAGAAATTCCCAAGCTAATATAGCGCCATCTCTTCACGCAATCAAATACCGTAAGGCCACGACCTCGGCAGCGGCACTCCCGAAGCCAGACTCCGTACTCCGGCACCGTATACCGTCATGGACCCGAGGTCCAGAGTCCCGCGGCACAGGATGAAACGGGGCGCGCAACGTCAACTAAATACCAGAGCCACTACACTACTTCCGAGAAGCCCGTGCCGTGCGAATGCGGGAGGAAGTTCCGAGCGCTGTCGGCATTGGAGCGATATCGAAGAGCGGCGGGGGGGGGGGGGGGGGGGGGGGGGGGGGGGGGGGGGGGGGGG
>QJNU01000293.1:33032-71887 GCA_004154915.1 Monosporascus ibericus
CCCCCCCCCCCCCCCCTCTCCATCGCGACCAGTCCGAAGCCGATGAAAGCCTAAGCAGAAAAAAATCGGGAGAAGCCGAAGGAACACGGAGGAGGGCGTGCGTATCCTCCGATCCGCGACTCCGACTATGACTCCTACACCTTCGACGATTGCCCTTCCCCCGGGGCTGTCGAGTGAACAGGCCAAAATGGCGGTGTCGGATCGAGCACCCGGGTGACGCTGCCGGTTCAAGGGACTGCGACTGGGTGCGGAATGTGCGCGTGCCAATTGGTTCCCTCTCCTGGCGAGCGGGGCGGGAGAACCGGATATGTTGTCTCTCGCGGCGGCGACGGATGAGATGGCATGGATGGTGGTTGCTTGGGCGGCCAGGCGGTCCTCGTGTAACTCGGCTTCCGCTCGCTACGAAGGGCAAACGGCTTCCCAAGCCCGATACACAGACATGGAATGGTGGCGGTACCTAGAGAGAGGGGGGAGAACGGAACATGCGTTCTACGGCTGACGACTGTGCCATCATCCCTAAGCATCTAGAAGGGCCAAGCGTAGTTTTTAGGATCTCAGCCGGCCGCAACGATGGTTGTGATATTCACCCCATACGCGCAGATACCGCTGTTTGGCCCGCAACTGCATATAGCCTGCAATGTGAGCCTGGAGAAAGAAAACTAGGTCAGCCAGAGCCGATATTGAGGTAGCCGCTCCGGGCATAACACTGCTGTCCACAACTGAAAACGAGGACTGTGTAAACAATATCTCAACCCACGCACAATATAAGTATGCATACCCACGCAATGTACCTACGCTCTCGCTCCCCAACGCCGAACTTCTAAAAGGACACATTTCTAGATTCAACAAACCCCGCCGCTGATGACGTGCGCCTCGCTCATGCCCAGACGAGTTTCTTTATGCTGTGCCCCAGCTGCTCTAAGAGACCGGTGCTCCGCTTCGCCTCGGCGAGCGAGATGATATCGCCCCTCTCGATGATGGTCCTGCGTTCCTGCTCCTGCTCGGTCTCCTTCCCGCCCTCGGCTTCGCCTCCGCCGCTCTTATTGCTAAGGCGATGCAGGGGCTGGCTCCTGAGCACGAGCCGCTCGATCTCGCCGGCGATGACGTCGGCCTGCTCGGCCTCCGTGATGCGCTCGACGCCGCGCGCGTCCGAGAGCGACGTGCGCGCGTAGGGCACCTTGAGGGCGATGATCTTGCGCGACTGCTGCTTCTGGCTGCTGCTACCGCCGTTCCCGCTACTGCCGCCCGTGATGGCGCTCAGGATGCCCTGAGGTTTCCGGATGCTGGGCGCCGAGCCGTCCGCCATTCCCTCCTTCTCCTCTTTGCTGTCGTCGTCGCCTCCCTCCTTTGGAGGCTGCTGCTCCTGTTCTTGTTTATCCGAAGAGGAGGAGGGACCGCCCTCCGCGACGCTGCTCGACAGGGAGCGCGTATTGGTGCGCACGACGTCACGCTTGCCGGGCTCGTACGTGACGAGGAGGCCGACGTTCTTGGTCTCGTCCACGTCGGCGGGCGAGATGGTGCCCGTGACGTAGGTGCCGACCCTGAGGCCGACGACGTGCGCGAGGTCGACCCGCTCGAAGGACTTGACCTTGTCGAGCTTCCAGTCGAAGCGGCACAGGTAGAGGGCGGCATCGGTCAGCAGGAGTATTACCTCCTCGAACGGCAGGCTCCTGACCGTGTTGGGGGCGTGGGGGCTCAGCATGGTCCAGCCGCCGATGAAGTCCTCCCTCTCGGGGTCCTCGATGGCGATCTTCTGCGACGTCTCGATGGCCTGCTCCCGCATACGCTGCACCGAGACGGCCGGGTCTTTCGTCATCATGGTGGCTTCGAACTCGTCGAACACCATAGACGTCACGTTGCCGAGGAAGAAATCGATCGCAGCTTGGGAGAAGTAGTCATTCACCATACTAGGTTGTATGATTAGTACCTTTCGGAAAATCTTGGGAGTTCTAGGACGACCTCACCTGTTATAGAACCGGCTCAGTGACAAGCCCAGATCATTTACCAGGCCGCGATAGTCGCGTCTGCGCGTCCGGGTGTAGTCACCCTTCATGGCGGCAGTCGAGGCGTATTGCTTCGAGATAGCATCTCCGTTATCGGCCCAGAGGGTGTTGAACCAAGTGTTCTGCTGGTCCGCTTGAGCGGCCATATCGAATCCTTCCTCTTTCAGTTGCAAGTCAAGCATGAACTTGGCGAAGGAGCTTTGGCAGACATTCGTGCGATCCAAGCAGTCCATGCAATTCGTCCTCAAGACGCCGTTCTGCTTCCGGATCATCTGTCCGTCCTTTTCGACAGTACTTCCCGTCTCTTCGATCTTCTTGCCCAGAGTATCCAGTAGCAGGCTGACGTTCTCGAACTTCATTCCCCGGCACTCGGAGTGGAAATCAAACCACTCGAACGCGAGCGGCTGGGATCCGTCCTCGACCTCCTGGTTGAACTTCTCGACGTTCTTTTCGTACTCCTTACCAATTATGGCCTCGACGCCATGGCGCTCGACCAGGTTTACTAGATGGATAGATCCGTATGTCTTGCCCATGCGGTGAATGTGATTCTTGAAAGCTCGGAAGTTGGCCTCGGGCGAATGCTGGAGCACCGGCAGAGGCTTGAGCGAATAAGGCGACTGTGTGAAAAACAGGGGTATACTGCCGCGCACTTGAACGAAGGAGAAGACCTTGGACGCAGGATCCCACGTCGGCGTTGATAAGAGTTGCTCTGTCTCCACGAAATTCGCGGCATAGCCTTCATCATCGACTCCTCGTCGTAGGTATCGGAGCCCGGCTCGTTTAGTCGATCGCCTAGAGATTACCGTAATAAGGAACTCCGTCTCGGACGGCCTGAGTTTCGTGGGGCTCTGCTCTTTTAGCGTACCGGCATCGGAACCCAAAGCCAACTTCATATCATTCATCTCCATGGAATCCTGCTGCGAATCGGCCTGCGGTGGGTTACGATCAACGATGAATGATCTCTGCCCGACGAAGCCTTGCATAACCGGCAATAGGAACGATTCATCTTGCAAATCGGCGAAAGGCTTCAAAAGGACTCGATTCCAGAAAAAGGTAGGGTCGACCGTCTTGTGCAACGGAGAGTCCTCCGACACCGCCGTACGAGCCGCAAGGCTTCTAGTGAGATCAACATCATACGAGAAGAAAAAGCTCCTCGAAGTCCCGAACCAGATGTGCGCCATACGCAACAACTTGGGTAGCAGGGTCTCGCCGGTGGACGGGGCCGGTGGCGCACCCACGTTCTCGTTCACCACCTTGTTGCTCAAGTCCTTGTCATTGTCCGCACCCTCTCTTCCACTATCGTTGGCGGGCTGGGACTCCTGTTCATCAGTACCGCTTAAGAGCAGGTGCCGCTTCTGGTCCATCCTCCAGCCTTTATTGCTAAACCACTTCTGCGCAAACCGTCCGTAGCTACCGCGGTTCTTGATGACATCTTGCACTATGCTGCTTCTCCTCTCATCCGCGCCTTTCGCATCCTCCGGAGCGTCGCGATCGCTCAGGGCGCCGGGGTCATCCGCATCGTGGCTGGTGCCTGCGGGAGGCAGTTCGATCTCGCTCTCGGTCTCGCTTTCCGTGTGGCTTTCGGCAGGGCTTGCCGTCTTGTTTCCTGCGGCGGCGGCGGCGCGTCGGAGCTGGACTGCGGTGTGCGAGATGGCCCGCTCGGCCTCGGCCTGGCTCGTACAGGGCGTCAAAGCGACATCTGTTATAACGTAGACGGGGAAGCCGCGGACCTGGGCGACCTGTTCGCGACCGGTGATAGAGACTAGGTAGCTGAGGCGGGAGACTGTGAAGAAGCCTGCGGATGCGAATTGTCAGATCGGGGTACTGAAGTAGAAAGTTGGATAGGGCCTGTTTGATGTACCTATGATACCGAATGCTTCAAAGGAGGAATTGGACCCCGAGACATCTGGAACCTGGTCGCGGGAGATAGAAGAGACAGTTCCATCTCCATATCTGATCTTGACGGGCTGAGAAGGTCTTTGCTGGCTCTTAGTCGCAAGTGGTTGGAGGATGAGACCATCCACTGCAGCGCAAATCAGGAGTTTGCGGGCTAAACTCGGCATCCTTGAGGGTGTGTAGGGAAAGAAGCTTTTTTCCTTGACTATTTATTTCGATTACATTAATATGTACGGTTCGCGTAGGTGTGCGATTCTTCGGGAAAGATATGTAAGGAAACAAGGAAGCTAAAGACGCGACGGACCCCGATGTATCTAATGATTTGATATATTCATCTATTCCTTCAATGACCAAAAGTTAGGGATTAGTTGAGAGAATGTAAAGATATGCCCTACACAAAAGGACGACTTCGTTCTTGACGACAATGGTGGGGGGGTGCTTGCTGCTGATGCCGTCACACGGCATTGGGCGATGATGGCATCAGCGGTGGCGGCGGCGGCGGCTATGGCTGCATTGGGGGGGGGGGGCCATGGGGCCTTGTTTCAATTGAGAAAGGCGCATGACTAGCGCCTGCAAAAGGTCTTGGCTTGTCATTTGCCGTACTTGGGTACACAATGGTTTCTGCATCCTAAAGCGCTGAACCTGAAGACCGGCTAAGAATTTTTTGTCTCCGGCGTCCTTAGTGGTAATGATCAACAAGTTGACAGATGGCCTGGTCAGTCGTCAAATGTCGTGTTTCCGAGTCAATATCAAAGCTCTCAGAATGGTAAGGACGTGGCTTCGTCGACTCAGAGTCGTATAAACCCTTTCCTTTTCGCAAGTGAGCGTTTGGTCGGTTATCCAAATTTGCATTTATATTTCCATTAGGCTGATCTTCTGTTCCTACGGCTGAAACTGTGACCTCGGCCCAGCCAATCGATCTGTAAACACGACCATCTTCCAAGCTCCTAGGGCGCTTTCTTAAATCATGAGGCGTTCCACCTTGTCCTTAAGGGCACGGATCTGGTTGTTGAGGTCGGACGCTTCGTTGGTAGTGATGCTAGAAGAGGCCTGTTACTAAAATTCTTAGGGTTACGCAGGCGTTTCAGCTGCTTACCTGCAGGCAATAACAGAGCGAGAAACTCCGCAGGCGCGTCTGTTAAGAATCCAAGTCAGTTTCTTATCACTCAGAAGGAAATGTAGAGCCATAGCACGTCTAATGTGTCACGTCTGGACGGATGCGACAAAACGGGTCATCGAGAATTAGGGTTTGCTTACCCAAGCGCGACCTTGCTGGGAACGTAGACTGTGACGTATATGGTAAGTTACTGTCGTCTGATAAGTTCGGGTTGGGGGCGGGCATCGGTACCGTATGGGACGTTCTTGTCTTCGGCAAGGAGCGGCAAGTGCTATTTAATGTCAACATGTGTCTCGTATTAAAGCCTTCTCGCGAGGTGTCATACCAAGAGAATGGCCAACGGCTCGCAGTCAGCAGCGCAAATAACCAGCTCAGAAATTCCGCGGTTCAGCGTCTTAGTGCACTCGTTGGCTCCTTTCTTGAGCTGGCGGTAGTCTATGCGACGGCTGATAAGCAAATGACCACGGGGCGTCAGGGACAGGTAATGTGTACTCACGGCTTGCTTGCTGAACAAGATCCAAAATCTCTTGGGCCAGCTGGGCGTCGGCCAAAGGCCATGCTATCCGCCGAATCAGTATGACGGGAAACACCTCGACGTGCAGAAGATTCTCTCGACTCACCAGCACTTTCGGTGGCCATTTTTCGATGGTGCAGTCGCAAATCGAAAACGGTCTGATGCGGAAGTTGCTTGTCTGGATGGAGGGCGTAGAGGGAATTCAGGGTTCCTTGCGGTTGCTCGCCCTGTGGAGAAGGAATGAACTTCTTCTTGCTGGATGGGTTGCTTCTGAGTTGGGTTGTTTCGGTGGAAGAGAATCGCAAACGAGCTTCGCCGAGCAATTATTTTTTGATGCCAAGGAAACCCCGGGATGTAACCTTTTGAAGGGCAGGCCCCACTTAGACGCATCTATTTCGGCGTATCGGATATATCCTTTTTCCGTTCGATCAACCACTTTGGTGTGTGGCTGTGTTGAGCTAGCCACTACAGCCACGGTCCCAGCCACCCGCACAGACCCCAACCGCTCATTGGTTTGTACGTATGCGAATCCCACTTTTCCTAGACGAAGTGGTAATCAAGGCAGACAAGACTCTTTGAAGCTTGTTAACACCTCCATCTCTCTAGCACTTCGCATCTCTTCAACCAGTTGAAGCTTCAACCATCTCATTCTGCAGCCTCGCCGCCTTTAAGTCCATCATCCAAGCTCTCCATACGGATCATTCACCTTTCTATTTCTTGAAGGAAGCTTCCTCCCAATCGTCGAGATGTCTGACAACTCCTTTTCTGAAGCCTGGTACGTAAACCGTCTATCCTATTGCAGAGCTTTCGAAATATCATCATCGGTTGCTTCGACCCCCTTCGGTACCCTTGGAACCGACCCCCGGACAATTCCCCTCTCTTGATTGACATTGTTTGCTGACCATTACCTTCTCTACAGCCCCGTCTACGCGGTCAGTTTACCTTCCCCGACCGAGTCTTGGCGATGCTCGATTCGACACCGATAGTCGTCGAATTTACCATGACTCTCCCCTTCGAGATGAAGCGCTAACATCCAGATAGCCTTTCTTCGGCGCGATGGGTTGCACGGCAGCTATCGTCTTCACCTGCCTGGGTGCCTCTTATGGAACTGCCAAGTCTGGTGTCGGTATCGCCGCTATGGGTGTCTTGAGACCTGACCTCATCGTCAAGAGTACGCGCCACCTCTTCCGCAGACAGCTTCAGAATCCCGATGCTAAATCTCTCAGACATTGTCCCTGTCATTATGGCTGGTATCATTGGTATCTACGGTCTTGTCGTCTCCGTCCTGATCTCCGATGGCCTGAAGCAGCAGCTCCCTCTATACACCGGTTTCATCCAGCTCGGTGCCGGTCTTGCCGTCGGTCTCGCCGGTCTTGCCGCTGGTTTTGCTATTGGTATCGTCGGTGACGCTGGTGTCCGAGGAACCGCTCAGCAACCCAGGCTCTTCGTCGGCATGATTCTGATTCTCATTTTCGCTGAAGTCTTGGGTCTGTACGGTCTCATCGTCGCCCTGCTCATGAACTCGAAGTCCAGTGTCGATGTCAGCTGCTAAACGGGCTGAGATGGCGGTCTCATGGGGTTTACTGGCTCATGCGGTAATCGGAGAGGGATGACAAAGTCTTACTCCCGGGTCCCACTCCTCGAAAGCCAGATTCTGCCGGCGACCTTGCGTTTAAAGCCTCTCGATTCGCGGCGGAGGCAACTCAGCTCGTTGCGAGCTGGATAACAAGGGCGGTTGAAAGGACGTCATCAGGCGACCTCTAGTTGGTTCATGGTGGCAGGTAGGGAAATGGTAATGACCGGGGGACTCACACGTGTACAATTGTTTGCTGCATTATGCTGCCTCTTCTTGGGAGGTTTCTCACCATAGACGCACGGATTAGGGAGGCTTGTACTTTAGGTTGGCAATCCCCTTGTTTTCTTTGCCGGATAATGGCTTAATTCCTACCGTTTGCGCGCTATATGTGATTCATTATTGCTTTGAAGTTGCTCTCCCGGCGTCGTGCTCTAAGTTAACCGCGCCTAATGACTATATGAATTCCCGGTCCTTGGGTGAGTATCTCGCGGTTTGGACTTCAGAGCACCCGTTCTGACGCTATGCATCAGGCAATCTTCAGATAGATAATCTATCATGGCTAGGTTGACGCGCTGGCAACCGCCTTCGGTCGTCCCGTCAGGTTAGTTGCCACCCATGTAACGGAACGTGGCAGCGATGCGGGCGAGTGTTATAATAGGATCCTCAACGAGCCCTCAGTCAAAGCCACGCCCTTCAGCGTCTTTGACACTGGCGGGTCCCCTGGGGGTAGACGGAACGCCACGGTTCGTAGTCTAATATGAGTGTTCTATTATGGTACGTACCACACGAGGTGTCAAGTTTAGCACGGATTTCCAAAAAGTGCTCACCAATCTGTTCAGGTATGCATGCTAAAATCATCATCTATCAAGCCTCTGACGCGATCAACCAACTTGCCTCTCCTCTCGATCCTACTACTATCGGCGTCACAGGGCCCAGCCGAGGCCACGTCTTATGTATGAATCCTCTCCGAACGGTATACTGTAAAATACTACCCGCCAAGCAAATCATACTAACTAAATGGAAATACGCCGGTAAGTAAGAGGAGGAAAGGGGAAAACAAAAAAAAAGGAATGCTGGTGTTGAAATCGATATTATGCTATGGGGCGGTTCACCCGAGTCTTCCAGTATGGTGTCCTCGAGATGACACAAGATGCGCCCACTCGACCAGGGCCGCAGCCTTGCACCACCACATCCAGCCATACAAGTAGACCGTGACGCGCATTCATTTTGGTTTTATTGTCAAACTCTTATTATGATTTATTTGGGTGCCCCCCCTTCCGGGGTCCTCCCCAAGGCATCTCCCTGCAAGTTAGTTTGTCCAGGAGAACATTCCGTCCCATGTTAGGCTTGCGAAATTAGCTTTAGAAAGAAAAAGAAAGACAAGCAGAAAGCCCCCTTTCCGTGCAAGTACAAGAGACATAGACATACCTCACCCTGCACTCCTAGGCAAGTACTAGGCATACCTTTTACGTCCATCGTCTGGGTTCAGCTCAGCTCTACCTTAGGCGATCTCATAAGGCGATGAGCCCTATTGCTAGGATAAGAGATGCCAACATTTCTCCGGCTGACCCCGGAACCCTCACCTACAAGATGAGCTACTAACAACACCACGGGAGACGACGACGGCGACTCCTGCCACTAAGGCCGCCCCGATTCCATCGTCCTTGGGGTACTATGGCTAACTCATGAGATCTCTGCGCTCGTTCCAAAACATCTCGGCCACGCCGTCGATCGTTTTAATGGCCTCATAACGCGTATTCTCACTCGTCCTATTAGGCGTTCGCTTTGGAGATCATCGCGAGATGGGAAGGCCCTAGAATCCGCGTCATCCCAAGGTCGTTTCGTTCTGATCATCCGACACACATGAGACCTGCAACATGGTAAGTCTTTGCGAGGCAGGTCGTACCTAAGGGGCGCGCGTAATCAAGGAACCCAGAGGTTAGCGGCTGGCTGGCTAGCCAGCGCCTTCGAGCGAGGGACGGCATATGGGCAGCGAGGAACTCCTCCCGAGGCCTAGGAATTCTCCGTCACTGCTTGTTTACAGAGAGGCAAGGTGAGTAACCCCTGTTCGCCGTATACTCCTGAATCAGCTTGTGCGACACACCTAGAAGGCCAACGACCCATTACCAACTCAGACGTACCGACTGGATAAGGGACCACAGAGCCCGGACGCTCTTATGTCCTTCGTTCCATACATACGCAACGGACATCCCCATAGCACCGCCCTGGCCAACATCCTGCGAAGATGTGAACGTCCACAAAGAAGCATATTCCCCCCTGTCATTACAGGGTCGCGAGTGGCTTTGGCCGCTCTATTCTCCTTGCTTTCTCACCAATCCCAGGCTTTCTTGCCGGCCGGCCTCGTCGATTCTCCAAGGACCTGCTTAGCACCTCCATCCAAGCCGCCCTCAAGCCTTACTCGCATTTTACCGGACGGAAGGGGAAGCCTCGCGTCCTTCTCGCCTTGCTGGCCGCGGCCGCCTGCCCTCCAGCGCGCCGTAGCAGTGCCAGTGTACGACAACGCCAGCGCCGTTGAGATAGAGGAACACGAGCCCGAGCTCCCGGTCCGTGTCGGCGGTTTCGGCGGCGGGCCCCTTGTAAAATACCCGGGAGTATCGCGGCCGGTCATCGTCCGCGTCCCGCGGTGCTGGGCCATGGCTTTCTCCGCTTCCCTCGTCTGAACCGTGTCCCTGGCGGGGCGAGAGACGGTTCTGGGTAGGGGGGCCCCAACCCGACAAGGAAGGCGCTCCTAGCGAGAACTATTGAAAACCCGTACTTGGACGGTGTATCTTGCGGGATATAGGGCGCGGGAGCACCGCTCTATGTATCGAAAGGGAGGATCCTCCCTTTTAATTGCCGGTATTGTACAACACGATTGAACGGCATATGAAAACCGTGTAACGGCACGGCAGTAATAATTATTGGGCTTGCTAGGATATAAAGCAACGCAGTATCCGCTCGTGAACCATGTGTCTATGTTCGTATTGCGGTAGCGGGTCTCGACACCTTTCAGGAATGCTTGCTATCCTTGACGCTGTTCCTCGCCTACATATACCGCTGGGTAGATGATATTACACGGAACCGCTGCACATATGAATTTGAAGCGTCTCTAGAGCTGTGCTCGTAATTCTCAAGGTCGTCTAGCAATATATGTTACGTATTTATAGCTTAAAGATAGATGATTGCACCCTATATACACCGAAGTCCTTCGTTGCCCCTATCCTGCAGGAAAAGCCAAGCGGCTGCTTTTTATACAAAAGAGTCTCTAATTCCACAATCACCATCAATGCACGCTTAGCCCTAACCTCAACCCGGCCCGCGCTCAACTTAGACCTGCAGAGCGGTATCCTCTCTCGCGGCATGGCTCCCCTTCCTCCAGGCCTCAGTGTGGTCCTTCCGCGTGTTCGGGACCTTCTCGCGGCCCCGCGCGCCCCACCCGCCGCCGCCGGGCGTGTTGATGATGATCCTGTCGCCGGGCTTCATGGGCGCGCTGTTCTTGGCGCCGAGGTTGATGAACCTCTCTTCGTACTCCTCCTCGTTCCCGTTCCCGTGCGCGGCGTGCTCGCCCTCCATGCCGAGGTCGCGCTCTGGGTTCGCCTTGAGCACCCTGCGGACCCAGACGTTGAGCCCGCATTCGGCGTCGCCGCCGCCCGCGAGGCCGTAGGGCCGGTAGACGCGGCGCTCACTGAGGATGGAGACCTGGACGGGGATGCGGAACTCGATGTCGCGGACGACGCCGTCGCCGCCGCGGTGCTGCCCTTCGCCACCGGATCCCGCACGCAGAGAGAACTGGCGCAGCACGACGGGGTATCGGCGCTCGAAGACCTCCGAGTCGGTGATGCGCGTATTAGTCATGTGCGTATGCACGCCGCTGGCGCCCTCCCAATCCGGGCCCGCGCCGCTGCCGCCTGCGATGGTCTCGTAGTAGCCGAAGCCGCGCACCTCGCGTTCGCCAGACACGTTACCGCCGAACCCGAACGTCAGGTTGTTGCAGTCGCCCTGCGAGGCGGCGCAGGCCTGGAACGCTCGGAAGATGACGTCCGTAACGCGCTGTGACGTAAGCACGTTGCCGCCAACCACGGCGGCCCCCGTCGACGGGGAGAGCAGCGAGCGCGGCGGGATACGGACCGTAATCGGCTTTAGGCAGCCCTGGTTCAGTGGGATGTCCTCCGATATAAGGCACCGCAGACAGTATATTATGGCGGAATATGTCACGGCCTCGGGCGCGTTGATGTTGCCGTAGACCTCAGGGCCCGTTCCAGCGAAGTCGAACACGGCTTCGCCTTTCTCGGGGTCGATAGATATGCGGAGCCGGATCGGACTCCCATCGTCCATGAAGTCCGTCGCCGAGAGGTCTTTGCCTTCAAACTTCTTGTGAACTTGCTTTAGCAAGCTCCGTACGCACTGCTCTGCGTTGTTCTGGATGTTGACCATGTAGAATTGAACCGTATCTTCGCCGTATTCTTGGATCAGGCCCTCGATGAGAGATATACCCTTCTGATTCGCCGAGACCTGGGCCCGTAGATCGTTAATGTTGTCCGCGAGACATCGCGTGCCACTGCATCCGGGATACTGCGCCGGCTCCTTGTAGAGAAGTTCCGTGATTCTGTCCTCATTGAACTTCCCTTCACTGACAATCTTCTCGCTCTTAATCGCTGCACCTTCTTGGAAGAGTTCTCGTGAATGCGGTGGCATGCTCCCAGCAGTGATACCACCGATATCCGCATGGTGTGCCCTCGACGCAGCGTAGAACAGGATTTTGTCGCCCGCCTCATTAAACGCCGGCATAAGTAGGGTGATGTCCGGTAGATGCGTGCCTCCGTACGATGGGTGGTTTGAGATAATGACATCGCCCTTTTTGAGCTTGCCTTCCCACATCTTCGCCTGGGTCCTGACGCACGTCGACATTGAGCCTAGATGTACAGGTAAATGTGGCGCGTTCGCCACCAAACCACCGGTGGCATCGAATATGGCACAGGAGAAATCGAGACGCTCCTTAACGTTGGTGCTGACACTAGTCTTCTGCAGTGCCCTGCCCATCTGCTCGGCGATGGCCATGAACCTATGACCAAAGATACTAAGCAAGATCGGGTCGACTTCCCGTTCGCTCGTTTCCTCTATACTCGAGCTTCTTGTATGTTAGCACTTACTCGTTTCAGCACGAATGACTTGACTGACTTACTCTTCCTTAACCTCTTTCTCTAGGTCAATAACAACGTGAGACTCCAGAATCAGCGCCTTGGCCCTAGGAGTGACCACGATCGTCTGTGTGCCATCGGCCAACATTGCCGGTCCCCTGATCTCGTCGCCGACAGCGAGATCTACAAGCTTGTAGACGGGCGTCTCCCTGCGGCCGCCCTCGAAGTAGACCTGCGACTTGCCGTGTGTCTTCTCATCGCCGACGGCCTGGCGCCTGACGTCCCGGAGCTGCTGGTCGACCGTCTTCTCCTTGTAGCGGAAGCTCTTGCCGATGCCGCGGACGCGCACGTCGTCGACGATGATGTCGCGCTCGTCGAGCGTGAATCCGAACTCGTAGCGGTGGTGCCTGACGAAGGCCTCGCCAAAGGCCCAATCGCGGCCACCGAATGACTCCCTTGCCTCTTCCTCGCTGGGCTTGATGATCATAAGTGCCGACTCGGTCCCGCGGTACCGCATGTTGAGGTACTCCTCGAAGACGATCTCGCTGTCATCGAAGCCTTGGTCCTTGAGTGTCTGCCGCGACTTCTCCTTGAGCTTCTCCATCTTACTCTTCAGCTCATCGACGACGCCGCCTTCGTCCTGCCAGACCTTGGAGTCCGGCTCTTGTCTCTCATCCACGACGTCGGCGAGTGCCATGCCATAGGCCGAGAGCACGGACGAGTATCGGTGGACTAGGATCTGGCCGATGCCGAGGGACTCCGCGATGGCAACAGCATGCTGGCCACCCGCGCCGCCGAACGTGGCCAGTCGGTGCTTCGAGGAGTCATGGCCCTTCGCCTCGGTGATCGACCGGATCGGCCTTGTCATCGCCTCATTGGCAACGGTCAAGAAGCCGTACGCCACTTCATCTAGACTCATGTTCTTGCCGGTCTCCCTGTTTATCTGGTCTGCAAGTTCCTGGATGGCTTTCTTGCTCGCCTCGTAATCCAAACCCTCATTTTCGTTCTTGCCGAATATCTTCGGGAAGAACTCAGGTAGCAGACGACCAAGGAACAGGTTCGCGTCTGTCACTGCAGCGGGGCCTCCTTTCCGGTAGCAGGCAGGACCGGGATGGGCGCCGGCCGACTCGGGTCCCACGACGAACAGCCCGTTCTTGAAGAAGAGCCGGCTTCCGCCTCCAGCGGCAACGGTGTTGATGTCCAACTGGGGTGATTGTATCGTCACGCCGGCCGTTGTGGTCTCGAAGACATGCTCGTATCTCCCTTCCCCATATCTCGACACATCCGTACTGGTGCCGCCCATGTCGAAACCAATGACCGGGATTTTTGTCTCCTCATCATAACTCGTGATAGCATACCCCACGACGCCGCCCGCGGGGCCGGACAGGATAGCTTTCAGACCAGTGAACCTGTCGACGTCGACCAACCCACCGTCACTCTGCATGAATTCGCATCGGGCACCCTGGCTACCCTCGTTGTGGAGGACGCTGCGTGTGCCAAGACCGCCCTTGAAACCCTTCTGGAAGCCGGCGATGTACTTCTTTATTGCCGGGGTCAGGTAGGCGTCGGCGCAGACGCTGGTGGCGCGGCTGACGAGCTTAATCATCGGCATGAGCTCGTGACTGAGAGAGACGTGCTTGAAGCCGAGGTCACGGGCGATGTGGCCAACCAGGGCCTCGTGATCCGGGAAGGTATACCCGTGCATCAGGCACACGGCGATGCTACTGATACCCCTGTCGCGGATGCGCTTCAGCTGGTCGCGGATGTCGTCTTGGGCAGGACGGCGCAGGATGCGGACGGCCTCGCCGGAGAGTCCCATAACGAGGTCGGCGTCACGCGCGGCGTCGGTGCCGGCGCGGGCCTCGACCTGGGTGAGGTGGCGCTCTGGGTCCTCGGCGTAGTCCTCAAGGGTGACGCGCTCGTCGACCTCGACGACCTCCTCATAGAGGACATCGGGCTTGCGGATGGCGAGGTCGAAGATGCGCGGGCGGCTCTGGTTGCCGATGGCCAGGCAGTCGCGGAAGCCCCGCGTGACGACCAGGGCAATGCGCTCTCCCTTGCGCTCAAGCAGGGCGTTGGTAGCCACTGTGGTGCCCATGCGGATGCTCTCGATGCAGGAGGTGTCAAGGGCCTCGCCGCGCGGTGCCTCGCGCCCCAGGAAGTGGCTCATGATGCGGCGGATGCCCTCGAGCGGGGCATCTTCGTAGTTGGCGGGGTCCTCGGAGAGCAGCTTGATGACAACGTCGTCCTTCCCCTCCTGCGTGCCCACGCAGTCGGTGAAGGTGCCGCCCCGATCGATGGCGATGCGGATCCCGCGGCTGCTCTGTTCGGAGGAGCCCATTGTGACGATTGGGCTTGGTTGTGCGGGGTCGTAGGTAGCGGATAGAACGGGTAACGTTCAGAGAAGAATTGTGTAAGGGGATGTCGAGTTCCACGTGAAGAATTTATAGGGCGCCGTCTATACGGTTCCCCGATAGACGGCTTTCTGAGCTGTCCTGGAACTACAGCAGAGATAACCGACCTCGGACTATAAGGTGGATTAGTAATAACGTTTGCGTGCTTTGAGACCACATGATGTAATGCAAACGACCCCCCTTGCGGGGAATAGTGAAGTACTAGGCAAGCAGTATGAATGATGCCCAGTCATGTGCCGCAACGCCTGGCATATAATTGTATCTATGTACTTTCCTACTAACTGGACACTTACCGAGTATTTATCAGCAGACTTGGGCTCCCGCTGTGGAATCAGCCTGTCATTCTGCGAAGCGCTAACTTGGACTAGAATTTCTAGAGTCCGGGGCGCTCACGAATTTCGTCGATGGGACGAACTGATAACGGAACCTATTCACATCCAGGAGATGGTAATGCTACTGGAACAGCCTTTGGTCTTGGGGTAATGCGAGAAGACAAGGCACGGGGCCGTAAGAGGAAGTTCGCCCTACCTTTTGCGCTACTGAATGAAGCCAAAAAGCACAATATTGGGTTGCTCTTATCGTTTCCCCTAATTCGTTGATTTCCCCTGGTTGATGTTAGTGCCCGTGGTGGGTTCGTCTAGATCTAGTCTAGTACGGTAGAAGAAACAGCGCGCTTCGAGAACTATGCATGCGCGCAACAATTTGCGATACATAGTACGCATAGCCAAAGCACTATTTCGTAAATTTTACATCACGGCTACTGCGTCTATTGAGCCGGCGCTTGATATCTGGTTGTAGCCCCGCGAGAAAATAGTGACGATGCCGAGAACGGCGTGTGCGGACATGGACCCCCGGAGAGACTACGTGGGGCCGGAGGCATTGGTAAGGCCGCCGAACGTCGCTGAGGACGACGAAGACGACAACGTAGAGAGCGGCCGTAGGGCGTCGAAGTGCTCTTGGGCCTGATGTGGCGTCTGCCGGGACTCGCTGCCGGGCATGGTTCGCGATCTGCCGAGACAAAGAGTGCAGCCGCCAAGAACCAGCAGCAGCAGCAAAAAGGAGCGGCAGCACGTCCCAGGCCGGCGAACCCGCTGCTGCACCCCCAAGTATGAGCCTTCCAGCCGTCGACAGTCGAGGAGGGTCGGGCCTCGGCGACCGGACATACGCCTTCCCTTAACGGAAGTGCTGGATATGACTTGAGGAAGGAGAAGTGGGTAGGTAACCAAATATCTATAGATTACTCTGGAATATAGCTATCTTCAGTTGGCCTCAAAGTGTATTAGACAAGGAATATTCACCTGGAACAAGATATTTCTCCGGACATCTCGTAATCAACAAATGAGGTCAAGGCTTCGTCTAAGTCCTTGTCTGCACCGGGTCTCGAGCGAGCGAGCAGGGAACCGGACCAACCAGGGGAGAGGGGCAAGGGGCCTACCATCCTACCTCTGCGCTATGAGAACCTGGCACGCGGCCAGCGCACCGGGATCCGGGAAAACTTTCTGAACCCGAAAAGCAGAGACAGGTGAGGGCACCGGTACAGTTGCGTCCATTACCGAAGGCGTGAGTGCTAGAATTGATTTTGAAGGTGTGGCCTGCTGCATCGACTGGTGAGCTGGCCGATTAAGAACTGAAATGGTTGCCAGATTCCGCACAACGACTCCAACCATTTCCCGACATCTTTGCCAAGTCCGGGAATAAAGAATTATTAGGAGAAGGGGCTACTAATAGTCCCAAGGGAGAGGGAGAAGTTTCGCCTTTAGTGGCAGAGCCCCACAGTTTCCCGAATTAGTGGCCCGAAGACTAGGCACCTGCTAAGCTTCACCAAAGTCTTCTTGGCCGAAAATCCGAAGCTTATCTTACATATGGAGAAATACGGGACCCATCGGGCCCCTTGCCATATAAAGAAAGCTATCCCTACACAGTACCCAGGGGTATTTTCTGTTAGTTACTTCCACAAAGTCCACTTCACGTCAGTGTAGACTCTCATACAAAACTGTATGGGATAAGACATCACTGGGTGATTTGTTAGTACATGCCGTTGTTGTAGGTTACCGAACCTGATCTTGAATGAAGAAGCCCATGTATATTCTATCCATATTTTATATCGTTAAATATCAACCTCGATGGGAGACAACGGGTGGGGGGGTGTAACTACCAGAAATATCCCTGGATACTGTAGTAGCACTAGGGAGTTGACACGCCCATCTTGAGAATCACGTCAACATCGCGGGAGTAGATGCTGGTCTGACCATGGTTGGCTTCCGGTACCGTGAAAGGACACTCTGGTGATTCTCGAACACGACCATCAGACGACGGCTAGGTGTTTTGTATGAAGTCCCAATCAAAGAAAGATGAGAGCTTGCCCGCGGACGGATATCGCGAATGCGCTAATCACCCCTCGCACGATCCTTAATAAGGACGAAGTCCAGAGCTGGGTATAAGCGACCACAACTCCACATGGTTCAAATATGTCTTGCAAACGGGGGGTGGGTTCCCTGTTTCGGTAATGGCCGAGGATCCGTACCTGTCGTCATCGGTACATGTAATACCGATATAAAAGGCCAGCAGCTTCCGCTCTTTCCAAACGATAATACTCTTTAGTATACCCATCGGATTCTTCAGTGTTCCCGAGGCTAGTCCTTCTTTTTCTGTTCTCCAGCCTTACGCAGTCGTTCTTTTACTCCACCAACCTCTACAACTCACTTTCCAGCAATGCATTCACTATCAACTTTGCTTGTCCTCGGGCTCAGCAGCTGGGCTGCTGCAGTCCCGGCCGCGCCGCTTGAGCACCGTGCCAGCAGCTGCACCTTCAAGACGGCTGCGGCGGCCGCCGCCGGCAAGAAATCCTGCACGAACATCGTGCTGCAGGACATCACCGTCCCTGCTGGCCAGACGCTCGACTTGACCAAACTCAAGGACGGGACGACCGTCACCTTCGCAGGAAAGACCACTTTCGGGTACAAGGAGTGGGAGGGTCCCCTCATCAGCGTCTCCGGCAAGGGAATCACTGTCAAGGGAGCTTCCGGCCACGTCATCGACGGCAACGGCGCCAAGTGGTGGGACGGCAAGGGCAGCAACGGCGGCAAGAAGAAGCCCAAGTTCTTCTTCGCCCACAGCCTGACCTCCTCGTCCATCGTTGGGCTGAACGTCAAGAACACCCCCGTCCAGGGCTTTTCGATCAACGGCGCCAACGGCCTCACCCTTAAGAACATCCACATCGACAACTCGGCCGGCGACTACGAGAAGGGCGGCCATAACACGGACGCCTTCGACGTCGGCTCGTCCGACGGCGTCAAGATCATCGGCGCCGTCGTCAAGAACCAGGACGACTGCCTGGCCATCAACTCGGGCAAGAACATCGAGTTCACCGGCGGCGACTGCTCGGGCGGCCACGGTCTCAGCATCGGCTCCGTCGGCGGCCGCAAGGACAACGACGTCGAGAACGTCGTCATCTCCAACTCCAAGATCAGCGACTCTACCAACGGCGTGCGCATCAAGACTGTCTACGGCGCCACAGGCTCCGTCGACCACGTCACCTACTCGAACATCCAGCTGAGCAACATCAGCAAGTACGGCATCGTCATCCAGCAGGACTACGAAAACGGCAGCCCCACCGGCAAGCCCACCAACGGCGTTCCCATCACCCACCTGACCCTCGACGGCATCACTGGAAGCGTCACCAGCAAGGCCACCCCCGTCCAGATTCTCTGCGGTAACGGCTCCTGCTCCGGTTGGGAAGTGGAGAATGTCAAGGTCTCTGGCGGAAAGAAGAGCTCCAAATGCCAGAATGTCCCTAAGGGTATTTCTTGCTAGTTGCATAGAGCGCTCCTTGCCCGGATGATCACTCGAAGTTTGCATACCAATGCGCCACGGCCGACTTAACCAAGGAAGAGGAATGACGGCCTGCTTCTAAGTGAAGACGTACATAGTAGCCCTGGTCTGGTACTATGTATATATGTTTCATGTCCTGTATCTATAGTTAACTTATCTCATTATTTTATAATATATCTTGATGGACCATCACCTGGACTTGCTCGGCTGTCGTATATTTATGTAGTGACTTGATCCGCGACCAACTTGTTATTCGGAACCGAACGAATGCCTTGATACTACTCGCCTTCTGCCGGCATGAACGTTAAGCTGCTGTGGTGTATTGGCATCTAATTCTGGGTTATCCAGACAGGCCTCGGGCAGAAGCATAGACGGCAAGCGTTGAGAACTATCTGTAGGTATCAACCATATACCAGGTTTCGATGCTGGTGGTAATAAGACAGCGATCAGAACATCTGTCGTCGTGTTCGCCTGAAATAGAGCTAGCATCGGACAACAGGCCGTGGCGATTCCGGTGCACAATTCCTAGTGGAGGTACCTGGCTCACTATGTATGTACCAGGAGTCGTGCTCTCGTTTCGCGATAGACATGTTCCCGTGATGTCGCTGTCACGGCGCGGGGCGGGAGTGAATGAATGGTCGATAATCCGAACCTCCACCGAGATCTTCCTCGAGCTCGCTGCTTTAAACACCCCACCCGATAGCGAGCCTCTGTTTGCTGGGGGATATCTACTTATCTTCAAGGGGAGGTCTCTTGGGTGAAGTATTCGGTGGAAAGGCCTGGCTAGTTAATTGTGTGAGTGTGAGGTCTCATTTTCAAATGGCAGTAAATTAGCAATCTACTATACTTCGCACTGGTTGCGGGGAAAGAGGAGTTACCTACTGCGTCCGAAGCCGAACGGTGCGACGGATTTTTGCCACGTCCCCTAATGAACCAGAGGAACTCTGGCGTCGCCGAATTGGAAAAGGGACGCAATACATATAAGAAACCCCCCCCCCAACGACGCCCGAAACACTCGAATACATCCGGCCACACCTGGACCTGCGCACGCTCCTCGTGTCCGCACATTGCGTCCGCCGGCAGTGGCACGAAATAATAATCAGCTCGCCGGCGTCGCAGCGGGCTGTTCCTGCGAACTGACGACGGTGATGATGGCGGCGAGCGGAACCCGCTGCTGGCCGAGGCCTCCGCGCTGTTCTACTGCTGCCCGCCGGCCTCCTCCGGGACCCGTTACCACGCGGCGAATTCGTTTTACGTGGCGCCGGTCGGTCGGCGACCGGAGCGGTTCGCGTCCGGGCTCGCGCGATCGGAGGCCAGGGCGGGCGAGACGAGCTCCAACCCGAGCTCCTAGAGGCGCATTCTGTGCGGCGGCGGGCGGCACGTGCGCGTGCTCGGCGTCTGGGACGCGCACCACGGGATGGAGGGGGACCCGGTAGACGCGCAGACCGGGCGTGGTAGATCTCCGGTTACGGCACGGGGCAGGGGGTGGCTGGGCGAGCCGACAGCCTCTTTCCGCGTGCTGTGGGACCTGAAGACGGAGCTGTTATTACGGTCAAGGAGGAGGCATGATGTCGCCCGATACGGCAGACGAGGTGAGGCGGATCATGTCGACTGTCGATATCTTCGTAATTCGGACCGTGACCGATCAGTGCAAGGACTAAGGGTGGAAAGATCTGTGGAAGCTCGTCATCACCTTCTCGCTCGATTGCGGCATCTCTTTAGGAACTGCAGGCGGCGATGAGTGAGGACAGCGACGATGCCGATCAGCTAGAAGCAGCCATTGAGCAGCTAAAGGCCGCATCGGCTTGAGAATATAGGTATTAGTACATGAATTCGAAGTACAAGCAACCCCCTTTACACCCGTTGCGTTCTGCCAACAAGCTGGGGGTGTATAAACTAATTTCGTAATCCCGAATACCCGTTCTCTTATCAAACCCATGGTTAGGCCCCCTAATTTCTGCGGCTGGTAGTCGTACGATCATTCTACTTGCCCCTGCTTCTCATGGGCCAACACGCCCAATGCGCCGCACGCCACCTGGTATTAAACAATTGTATCGTATAAATGCCCAGCATACGGTTACCCGGCATCGAATCGTACCATCCGCCGGTTTTTAAAAGCCCGTGAAACTCCGACTTAATGCGTAACTACTCGGACTGCTTGCAGCAGGATGCCAAAAAAGAGCCCTCGGGCAACTTCTTCAATCTGCAGGCAGTCAAACACTCGACCTAGGGCTTCACCCGTGGCGGATTGGCCCATAATGCCCATGAGGGCGGTGGGCACACTGCTCTGTATGAACAACCTCCTTGCCTTTACCCTCAACTCCTCTCGTTCTTCCGAGGTTAACTCTGCGGGCCATGCCTTTCTCTCGTCTTCCGTGGGTAAAGAGTTCTCCCTGAGCTTTCGTAAATACGTTGCAATTCCGGCATCCGTTGTGTTCGCATCGAGGACCGACTGCTGAATAAGAGACTGGATGGAGGTAAGCGAGGGGTTGCCGGGACGTAGCAGAAATGACTTTGCCGCGGTTAGGAGTGTTCTCCGGATATTCCAGGCGGAAGATAGCGTATAGAGCTCAGTAATAACAGCGAATAGGAGCTCGACTGCTACTCGGGTTTCTTGTTCTGACAGCGGTATATACTGTCTTGAGCGGCGCTTTATGGGTTTGGACGCCGGTACTGGCGGCGTTTCAAGCGGAATTGGGGCTTGAGTTCGGGTCGGAGAGGAATGGAAACCACTGTTGGTAGCTGTCGTCGGGGATAGAAGCATCGAGTTCCCGTCAGTACTATGACGGGTCGCGGTTGGAGAACCACAGTCCTCTGCCATCTCATTCGGTGGAGGCGGAAGCTTCATGCCATTCAGGCTTGTTTCGGATGGAGACCGTACAGGCGACCGCATTGCAGCCATGCTCGAAGCGCGGCTGTGCCCCCTACTACTCGCCCCACTAGGCGACCTGCGCTCCCACCGGTCGGATCGAGTCGGCTGTAGACTCGCTTGATCTGAGTCGGCTTGATAGCTAGGTCTCCGTTCCATTGGCGGCAATTTCCCAGGCTGAAGGGAGATCACCGACGACCTCTGGCTATCGAGACTATCTCTAGATATTGACGCTCTCGTTCCGTTCGTCGAGGTGAAACTATCTAATCTCGGAAGAACAGGCAAAGAAAGCGGTCGGGGATTGCCAGTGTTCTGTGGGCTAACGCTCTGGGACTCCAGTAACGACGAGTTGGTCGATTTCCTTGATCCCAATCCGATGTTACCGAATACACCGGTAACTCCGCCCACAACCATTTTGCCGCTGTCAAAGGCACCCTTGGGAGCGCTCTGGAGTGCGCCGAGGACGCCCTTGCCGACGGATTCGAGAGAAAACCCTTTGCTAGCTGCCCGAGACTCCTGACCTTTCTCGAGGAAGCGCTTGAAGGCCTCCGATTCCGCCAGAGATTTTTCGGCACATGCAGTTCTCATATACCGCTCTACCTCGCCACGCAATGATGACCTAGTATGTACTTTCCAACTAGGGAACGTAGCGTGGGCCTCAAGAAAAGCGGTAGCGCCTGACACGCTAGCAATCCGCCGAAGACTTTCATGAAGAGCTTCGAATTGCGGGTATGTCTTGATTACCATCCACCCGGGGTGTTGAGATGATGCTGGCTCGATCTGGATAAGATACTCCCAACCTGGCTTGCTACGCAACTGCCCCTTGCCATTGGGGGAATCATCGTGGATCGTGATGATGGCATTGTGCAGTGTTAAAGGCGCAGGCCTGCGAATTTCACCTTCATCGGAATCTTCGCGGGCTGGCGGGACAATCTGGTCGAAGTTTGTAAAATGATGCGCTGCGGACCCTGCTTGGTTTCCGCTGGGAGGTGAGTCCTGGCTAGACAGATCCGTTGTCGATCTAGGAGTAATAGGTGAATAGGGCGTTTCATCCTTCACCTCATTCTTGTCCGGAGGTGGTTCCCTTGACGTGACCTTTGGCTCTGAGACTCGGTCGCTGGGCTTCTCCGGTGAGACCCCGTTCAGTTGCTGTTTCATATTCGAGACCAGGTCCTTCCCATTTGGTAGCAGGGCGTCGTCCAGGAGACCTGAGTTATCTGAGCTTGTCTTGCGATTTGACGCGTCTTTGGCCCTATCCGCCTCCGCAATCATTTCGTTCAGTCTCTTCATCTCTTCCATAGCTTTCTCCATCTCTTCGTCAGCCCTTGACAGTTTCTTCTTGTGGGCCTGTTCTTTCCGACGAGCCTTGCCCATCTCGTAGGAATTGCGATTCCCTTTAGAAAGGGCTATATTCCCAACGTTGCCATCGATGTCGCTGAAAGCCTTCTGGTTTTCGATGGCCTCGTCGATGGCCTGTGAGAGGTCCGTCTCTCCAGACTCTAGAAGGTACACGATCCAACCGTTGATCCAGTCGGCTTTGGAGCAGGTTTGCAGGGTTCCTTCGAGGACAATTGTTGAGAGGATCTCACGGAGGAAGATCTTAACAGGATCACAGTCACGGGCAGTTTTGTCCAAGAAGCCTAGGAGGTCTTCTGCCACCATTTTGAACTTCTCTGCCTGCTGTCTCGTATTCAGCAGGTTGGATAGGGGCGAATCAGCGTCAGAGGAGAGATAATTGTATATAGCATCAACCGCCGTTGACTCTCTGTCTGAAGGGAGCTCAGAGAAAGCGGTCGCCATTTGAGCGAGGAAGACAATTATAATGGAGCAAGCATGGGTGAGGAAGTCGACAAAAGCATCCGCGGGCCGTTTGCGGCCTAACTGCCCCGAGATGTTTAGGATGAAGGAGATCAGAACCTTGCGACACGACAGAGGGAAGGACTTGTCAGTAGGCAGAATCGGGCCGTACCACCAGTCCACATAGTCTCGGATGACGGCATCGACGAGCGCATTCAGGGCCTCCCGTGTTTCCGGCTGGAAATCATCAAAGCTCCGTGCCAATGCCTCGAATTCACCTTTTTCATCTTGCTCGGTCATGCCACAGCTGCTTGCGGTTTTGGTCTCGAGGAGTCGCTGTAAGAATTCCAACCCCTTTTCGCCTCTTACGGCGTTCGAGATGTCGGGCTGACGGGACTCCCATGACGTATACAGTGTAATCCCAGCAAACGCGCCAATGAGGAGAATACCGATCTGCCCGAGAACAAGATACGTGACGGCAGAAAGGCCCACAGCAACACCTCCCAGGGTGCCGGGAGTTGCCGTCGAGAGGAACAGGAGGACTTTCGTTATAAGATCTTCTTCCTGTTGGCTTTTCTTGCTTGACGGTGTAATCGGGCTGAGGGGCTCTAAAGCGCGTATCTCGGTTCTAGGAGGCTGAGCTAAAGTCGTCTCAGTAGTGGTTTGCTCTACGTCTATGGTCTCGCTATTGGGCGAAGGAGCGGACAAGCCGCCTTTTTGAGCCTCGTCCGAGGGCTTCATCGCAGGTAGTCGTGTTTCTCGGGAACTGGCGCAATATCGGGGCGGCGCATCACAAGGGCAATCAATTACCTCGAGGTGAAGTACTTCGTATGGCAGAGTATTCGAGCTTCGGTCATTAAAGGGGTATACCACTCGCTAGAATGCGACAAGGAATGTACAGTCTAAAAACACAGAATGTATTCATGAATCCATTAAAAAAAAACAGGGGAAAATTAAGTAGCCTGCAAGAAAAGACAAGTCAAGTGAGACCGACGCTTATTCCGGTACAGAAAAGAAACTGCTAAGACGGCGTCGAGTCGGTTGGTCAGATAAACGACTTACGAGTTGGCAAGAAGTGTCAGCCTCTCGAGACCTCCCAGCAAAGGGGGAGTTACCACACGCGCGTTCCGCACTGTGGTGTTCGATCTGCTGCAGGGGGCTTAATTGCTATATTCGGGACGTATCCAGGGCTTGCGAGCACCCAAACGTTAGGTCTAATCGCGATCTAGCCATTTTAACCCACAGACGGGGATTACCGGTATCCCCTGTTGGCGTAAGCATCTGGGCCCTACAAAATACGTACATATATGTACAAGTGCCTCCTGCTACTGGTCCTATCAATCGAATTTGTTATCAATCGCGCCCACCCTGCCGCCGCCCAAGTATGTTGTAGGCAGTTTACGACTCCCGCAGCAACCTTTCTCATTCCTTCCAAAACTCAAATTCGTACCTATTGTACCTGCCTACATTAATTACTTAAGTAGGTACTTTAACCCTTTGCGTAATTCCATTGAGCTGTCCATATTTATTGTTAGCTTGGTTGTCTGTTCTATGAATAAACCCTGTCTCCCCACAGTGGATTACCCTTTCCGATTAGCACTCGACACGAGGGTAGATTCTAGCTCTAATCAATCAATGGAATGTCCATCAAATCGTCATTGTCTGGTCGCGTCTCTCACCTTCTAGACTCTTACAGCCTGACGCGCTCTCTAACCCACATCTTCTTGGATCCCTCTAATACCTTAAGAAGTACACGTGTACGCGCATCCCACGCAATTATTCAGGAGGGTTTTCCATCCAACATCGGTTCCCCAATTGGTGCAAGATCATCCTCCACTTCCAGTGCAGAATACCGCTATTTGGGCAAGATGGGCAAACTCAAGAACCTGAAGCGATCTCGCGACATCGAGGAGGATGACGACGTTGCCAATGAGGAAGAAATCGCGAAGCCGAGCAAGAAACCAACCAAGAAGACCAAGACTGTCTCTGCAGGCACATCAGCCCAGGATGAAGAGGGCAATGCGTACTGGCCTGTAGGTTAAACAACACTGACATTATATCGCGTCACTAACGCCCCAACTTTCAAGCTCTCCAACACCCGACGGATCAATATCTCCGAATTCAAGGGCAAAGTGCTCGTTAATATCCGCGAGTACTACACCGACCAGACTGGGGAGCTCAGGCCTGGCAAGAAGGTAAAGAGCAAGACGACTCCTAATTCGCGACCCCTGCCTACCCGCTAATCACCTCGCCCAGGGCATCTCGCTTTCCCTCGACCAGTATAACAGTCTCATCAAGGCAATCCCGGATATCAACGCCCACCTGAACGAGCAAGGCCACGAGACTGCCGACACCACCTCCGGTGCGGCCGCCGCAGCGGCGCCTTCGTCCTCGTCCAAGTCTCCTACGAAGGATGCCAAGGAGAACAAGAAGCAGAAGGGAAAGTCCAGCAAGTCCAACATTGAGGCAACGAGTGAGGAAGATGATGAGTCGGAGTAGAAATTAGCTCGTCCCAAGGAGCGTTCTTAGTCTTTCCTCCGCTGATGGTCGAAGACCGTGGGACGTGGAGTACCACTGCCGGTTGTCACCTACTTTGCTTGGGTCTTGGCATTGGCTCCAGCTCGGCCTGAGAAGACTTGCAGGAGAGTGATGAGACGTGGGAATTGGGAACGCTTGATATCTGATCCTGCGAGGAGGCCTGTAGGAAAGGAGACCCTCGTACGGATGTAATGACCATGGTTAACCGGTAGTTTTGCGCATGATACCCAATGCTTTCACGTAACACAAAGTCTAGATATATTGAAAACGCTTGCTAACTTATTTGTGGCGCTGTTGCCTCGTTCCGCTTCGAGCATGTTGCCCTTGCTATGATGCCTACATCTATCCTCTTCCGCCGACACTGGCTATATCTGCCAGCTAGCTTGCATCAAAACCTTATTGCATCCGAGCACTTCAGCCGAAGTCCTTGCTGGTGTATCGAAGCATTGGCTAGCGTGTCTCAAAAAGTCCGCCCTTTGCTTAGTCCCAAAGTCTGGTTGATTGAGCCGCATCATCCTTTCTTCAGATACACGTCACCAGGGAGAGGGATAATCCGGATCCGAATACGTGGTTTCTAGAGCCGAATAGGCAGTGTTAGCCGAACGGCGATGTTCCTCAATCTTAGAGTAGAGCACCGAGGCCCACGCGAGAACCATGGCGGGACCCTTCTGACTGTTCCCTACTAGTTCATCGGAGCGTAAATTGTGTCCCGGCATATAAGCTGCGCCGGAACTCGCGAGGCCTGGACTGGACGCAAACCTTTCGAACGACCCCTCGCAAGGAGGTCAGCATCCGTAGTAAAGCTCTTGCCACTAGCATCGTCTCTCTCGGCCCATGTTCGGTTCAAGCTGCAGAATCTTATTAACGTCGTCGAGCCAACCGAGATACAAACCCCGCCCAATCTGGGATCTCTCCAGGGACGCCCAGGTATATAGGGTCTCGTCGAGGTGCTCCAAATAAGCTTCTACCCCCGATGAATATCCGCTGTAGTCGTCTATGCGGCAGTGTTCACTAACGGCACGCCCTGGTATCCATCCGATAAACTTCCGCCTGCGTAGGCGTCATGACGTTCGGCAGTGCAAAACTCAGCCAGCGTATGACGACCCTATAGATAGGGGCGCATGGGGTGACCTAGGACGAGAATATCAAACCTAGGACGGACTTCTTGCACATTGCCATCTAGGCTTCGCTAAGGGCATAGAAGAGGATGTATACATTGCCCGAGCGAACGTAGGTAGACTACTTACGCCAGGGGCGCATAGAAAATCTGTTATGGGTACTTAACCAGGAGATGGTGTGCGATCCTCGGTACCCATGCACACCTTAATGTGAATGCCTTCCCGCCAAGTTGAAAGTCATGCCAACGTTGTCTCGGAACGATTTTAGCCTCAAAAACCTATGGAGTATATCCATCCCAAAGGAGACAAGTCGAGACGATACTGCCGCCGTCCACGACGTCAAGGTGCCAAACCGTGGCACTTACTAAGCACGGGCCGAGCCGTGATAATGCTACGTTTCGAATTAGGTCCGAGAAGTTTTGTGGCGAAAATCCTAAATACGAGTCCTAACGGCTATTTAAACAGACGTCATCACCCAGCTTCCCCTCACGCTCAGGGGGCAGCGAAAAGCTTCGCTACCTAGGCCAGAGGCGGACAACCTTGGGGAAGAGGCCGCGTGGCAGGCGAGCTCGTTATCCTAGCTCGTCATTCCCTTCCATATGTGCTTTCCAACGGAGATAGCCGTCGATCGCTTGCTGACCACCGTCATTGTCTGAGTCGCTCGGCTCCGTGCACGAGTCAAGGTCAGGAGTGCAAGCATCGCATCACTCGCTGAGCGCGGAGACGAACCTCGACATGGCTCTCCCCAGGAGGACGGAGCATGCACCCCCCCCCACCAAAAAAAAAAAAAAAAAAACCGAGCTCGCGTTGACGAGGGGGAGGCGCGGAAGAGATGGACGCAACAGGGGCCCAGGAAGACGCGTTACACATTTCGTCTCCTAGCAGACCGGCGCGACGGGCGGTTTGTGGACTGAGTGCGCTGGATGGAGCCTCGAGGGGTAGGAGCCCCGGCGAGGATGGCGTGTTTTCATCCCGAGCGGACGGCACTGGGACACGACGCCGTTCCTCGTCCCACCGTCACAAACATACATCGAACCCAGCCAGCAGCCGCGGCCTCGAGCATACATACGTTACATACAAACCCGCAGCGTCAGCCAACCGCACCAGAGCGAGCTAGCCAGCCGTCTTCTTCCGCGGTGCGAACACCCATTCCTAGGCAGCCTATCGCGCCGGATGGGCATGCAATCTTAGGGGCTTAGTTGGGAGGGTAGCCGGCGAGGTAGTGATAGGTAGGTGGGCTGCCTGTCGCGAGGGAGATCCCCGACCCTCTTCCTCGAGCAGATTGGTGATCGCGCGGACCGGAACACAGGGAACGTGGTGTCATCCGGGCGATGGAGAGAATCCGCTCCCAAGGCCGACCGACATCTTCTGGCCCATAGCTCGCGCAGGACCGGTGAAACCGCGCTGGACAAACACTTAGGTTAGCTCGCGGTCTAGACGCCTTTCTAGATAGTTTAGCTGCTTACCCGTCACCGCTCCAGAGGAATTGCACACCCACTCGATAGTTTCACCCCCCGGCCTGTCGGCGGGACACCTATGACACGCGGCGGCCGCGGAGGGGGTGAGGACGGGGGACCCAGCAGTTGGGTAGCAAATCAAGCAGGCAGTCTGGCAAAGCAGCATAGGATGATATACCATGACAGGCGTCGTGGGCCAGCCAGACAGCCAGGCCAGCCAGCTAGCTGGCGATGCCCGCTGCCCCGGCCGACTACGACAAAACAGGGAAAGACTCGATACCGACTCGAGTGTAGCGCTCACACGCATACATGTCGCGGGGCGCGGCACAAAAGCAGAGAAAGCCCGGACGGCAATAGCCGTGATGATGAATCTTCCGGTTTCTCGAGGCCGCCCAGGTAGTTCGTTGCCCAACATCGCGCATGCCGCACGCCAGACAGACACCCTACCCTATCTAGCCAGCCAGTCAGCCAGCCAGCCAGCCAACCAGGGTGAGTGTGACCCCCGAACGCCACACGACCGCACGGAACACATACATACATACATGGGCAGGCACGCACATCCACATGCACAGAATAAGCGTGTATGCGGACGCTCTCCCGTCTCTTCAGCCCGCGGCGGGCGACGGCCATCTGGGGGCTTCCTCAACAATCTCATCCGTCCATTCACGCCCGTGTCTGTTTAAAAGAAACCTCTTTGCGGACCAACCTCCCCCCACGTATCGACGTGTGCAACCTGAGCCAACGGGCCGCGGCGTTGGCGGTGCGATGCGAAAGGGGGTTTGTCCCATCCACATAGGTAAGGTAGTGTGTACTAGTAGTTGATTGGACGGTGATCACTCTTCCCCTTCTCGCAACACCTCCCACGCCCCTTTCGAGGCTCTTCGGGCCCGGTCAACAGTTCGCGATGGCTTCCACTTGCTCGGGGACCACACGTGTGGCCTATATATATGTGTGGGTTGTTGTCCTTGGGATAAAAGTGAAGAGCGATTTGAACAGTACGCACAAGTAAAATACCGCTTCGATTTATGTAGCTGAGCATCTAAACTGGTTTCGCTGTGTATCAAGCAAGCATAGCCTTTTTATTCCCTTCATCATTCATGACCTAATGCCTCGAGATGTTTCCAACGTTCGCCCGCAGTGAATTCGGACCTTTTTGGCAACAGAAGAAATCGTCATCATGTCGTAAACTAGGAAATAAAGTGTACTTATTCAGACCGAGGTCCTTAAGGGGTTTAGCCGACATGGTGAACAAAAAGCAAAGCTTAACCCTTTCCCCTTTTCTCGGTGATGACCATTAACCGCCTAGGGTTCATGATAGGCCGGAGTTTCTCGTTGGTCGAGTATCTCGTGCTTCGCATCAAAGGCCGAACGGCCTCGTTTTGAAAGAATTACGCTCCTCCATGCAGCGCGTCAAATCGTGAAGCATTTACAGGGTTCGGAGCAGCATTTAAACAACCAACAAGAATGAGGTTATCATAATATTTGAAGTTATCATAAGATTCGTCATCGTCGCTCCTAGCATGTCGTCTGAGCACGCGGTCTGGGCGTGCTGCCTGAACATGCTATCTGAGCACGCCGTCTGATGAGTAGGTGAAGAATATCGAAGGAGTGTGATTGTGTCGTGACAGGCATTGCAGTCTATGGCGGTTCGGATTGGATCTTGATCATGTCGTCCAGACACGGGATGCCCCAACGCCCAAATTAATGCATTGTTGAAAACGGAAAATGAGCAATTATTTTCCTGGTGACATTAGCCCCTGAAAGACGTTACCGCCTTCGAGCAACCGCGGGGGCCGATCTATTCATCGCATCGTATGCTGGGGTGGGCATGGGAGCGTCAATAAGCGTTTTTCGACGTTTCATATCCATCCCACCACTCGGAGGCCGCGATAAGTCCTCTTCGTCTTCGCGTCCTCGCTTTAATGGGCCCGGAGCTCCATTCATAACAGGCGCCGCGGCATAGCCGTTCTGCATATGGCCGGTGCCCATATCATTTTGAGAACCATAGACGTCCCCGCCCGGAGCGCCATTCGTAGGTCCTCGATCGCTACTCATTACACTATACAGCGAAGTCGGCGGTTGCACACGGGGAGGCGTGCTGTATCCTGTTTGCTGGGTGTAGTACGGCCCCGGGGGGGCGGCAGTGCGAGGGGTAGCTCGTCCTGATCCAGTTTGATGACTTGGAGAACCAGTCATTTCTGGAGAGATGTGTTGGTGATCACCTGGCAGCGGGGCTACCTGGGATGTATTGTAATTATAGGCAGTCCTATTAGCATCAAATGCTCCGCTGTCGTGCGTGTATTCCGCCTCATGGTCAGCTTCATCCTCTCCGCCCGCTTGAGGAACCCCTTCTCCCTGCTGCATGATTCCGTTTGGTGGTTTAACGTCACCCTGCTCAGTCGGTCCAGTACCAGCCGGACGCCCTGAAGGAGGTCCCATCTCGCTCTTCATATAAGAGCTCGGCTGGCCGTACATGTTCCTATCTTGCGGGCTATTGTTTGACGGAGGATACGGCGACTGTTGGGGAGCGGAGCCATTGTAGACCCCACGAGAAGGATCATAAGACTGAGTGCCTTGGGGGTAGGGCTGCATGCTCTGCAGAGAACCTCCAGGAGGCGTCGTTGCTGGAGTCGCCGGCATTGACCGCGCTGCATTGCTTAAATTCGTATCGATAGACATATGATTGGCACCCTGACCGCCGCTCATCCCTTGCTGGTTCCATTGGAAATTTTCTGAAGCGCCCATACTTCCCATGACGCCCGATGCGCTAGTCGGAGGGGTCGGAAACGTATGGGCCCTGTCAAGCGGCGGACGCCCCGTATTGCCGTGCGACGGTAGTGAGTGCTGGGGGCCGGGGAGCCCCATGTGATGATGGTGCTGTTGTATTGATGGCAAGACACCTCCAGGCGGAGTAGGCCCAGCAGGGCCATTGCGCATTTGATTCTGTTCCTGCTTACGACGTTCGGCCGCAGCCATAACCTGGTTTGTCCGGTTCTGGTTCGTGGGGTGGTAGAGCAATGCGCCAATGTTGTGGACGAAGAGCGGATACAACATCTCTGTAATCTTCTCCTTATTCGCGAAATCAAGCGCCCTCTCAAACGGGATCCTAGAATACGTCGTCAGTCTCAGGGGTCTTCACACCAACTCGCGACTCTTCAACTTACCAGACACCCTTTAAATGCATGGGGCCGATTTTAACCACGTGTCTGGTCTTCTCACTCTTCAGAATTCCATCCCGACGCCCACGAGTCATCCCCGCAACATTGAGTAATTTCGTGCCGTTGATCATGTGATTGTCTGCAGATATTAGATCAGCCCGGTCATCGTCCCTAGCACATAGCTGTGGATTTACCTTCACGGCGCGCAACGCATATGCCTCTAGCTTCAACTTGAAAGCACAGACTCCCCTCATCTTCCCACAAAGTAGCCGTCACCCGGGGTTTCATACCAGGCGGCGCAATCTGACCCGTGGTGTCGAAGCCTTGATAGTTATTTTGCATGCCCGCTTGAGTCGGCACGCCGGGTAGAGGCAGCACATTTTGCGCACCTCCCATAGAATTCGACACAGCCGGCGGCCCTGTCTGCGGGGATGCCAAGCCGTTCGCATATCCATATTGTGGGTAAGGGGCTGCAGAGTACTGTGCAGGACCTGGCTGTAATAACGGCGGCTGTTGGTGGCCATAGTGAGGCAACGCATTCGACGTGACTGTTTGTGGTTGTGGTGCAGGGCCTGCAGACATGTGCTGGGAGTAGTACATCTCTGGCGGTGCTTGATTCATTGCCGAGTATTGATCGTATCCACCAATGGTATGTGGAGGCCCAGACAAGGCTGTCGATACCGGGAGATTGGGTGAAGGGGTTTTGGGACCGTTCGAAGAAGGTGCAGAGGTGAAAGACGATTGAGAGTCTCCGTTTGAACTCGCCGAAGATGCAATAGAGCTAACCCGGGGAGACGATGTGCCCGAGGAGTATGCCAGTGTTGGCTGCGGCAAGGGTAACGAAGGCAGCCTCTCACTTACATACGGCAGACGCTGAGATGCAGGACCGTAATAATTCTGTAAGTCAGGCGTTCCCCGGGCTTGCGAATGGGAAATCGGTGGGAGATCCAGTTTCACGACCTAGCAGGGAAATGCCACCGAAGGGCTAAATGGATTACCAGATCTCCAAGTCGTTTCCGACTTAGAATACTAGCGGGCGGGGACTAAGCAAATGTTGTCCAAACAGCTTGCCTGAATAGCAATGGGATACAACAACCTTAAATCATGCCAATTGGCGTCGGGAAGGTTGGAGATGGCGTGCTAGAAGGCGATGGTGGTGTGGAGGGCGGTGATGAACGGCGCTAGAGTAAATCCAACAGGCCGGCCGGTCAGGAATGGAACGAACAAGGCCTCGATACTTGGAAATACCGGCAGCAGGTATGTCGAGAATCAGAAGTTCCGCATTAGTCGAGTGCGGCTATGACACCTTTGTCAACCTTCCTCCGATCAACGAGCTCCCAAAGGGGAGGTATCAAGTGGTGACACTGTCGTGCCTGTTCCGGGGTGCACTCTGAAGCTTCCGTAGTCGAAAGCCTGGTCACGAGATGGGGAAATTGAAGACCTTAAAAGACATAAACTCGTTTTGTCGTGGCGCACGAGAGGCAAGATATCGTGACACGCAGACAACAGAAAATTGAACAAGTGAACCCTAAAAGAAATGCTCGTCCCAGTGTACCAAGGTTCTTATCCGCGGTGAGCTGATGTTAAATTCGTTTCGTTTGAAGCTTCCGTTGGAAGGGATACACCCGACTAAGTATATTCCTAAGCTTCTAATGCAGCACATTGATTAGCCTCTCGGTCATGCACGCACGAGATGCAGGTCGGTAGGAGTGGAGGCAGACAAGAGTTTGCGCTGATCGAAGTATGATGGGGAGTGTAGTCAAAAAAGGAACTGCGCAAGCACAAACCTCTGTCTGTGACGGTCTTTCCTAGCTCTCGCTCTCGCACACACACATACACAGTCTCTCTTTCTCTCTCTTGCACTCTCTTTCTTCCCAGTCAGTCTCTATGGACCTGACTCTTTTAACTTTTTCTTGCTTCTTCTAGGAAATCGTGAGGTCGGGATTGGACCTGTACAAACGAGGGAAGAGGAAGAAGTAAAAGAGAGGAAGAAGAGACGAAGACTTTCTTGGTGGTGGAGGTGGAGGTGGTGAGGAGGCAAGTAGAGATTGGGAAAAAGAGAACGGAACGGTCAGGTAAGTTAGCAGTTTATGCAGGTAGCGAAGGTAGTGGACTGATTACTGGGTAGAGATAGCCCGTAGGTGGTAGGCACCTTAGGTACTGAGCCGGCTCCCGCTAGTGGGAGGTACGTAGAAGAAAACGGGCCCCGGAGTGGTGGTGCGCCTGCTGGGGTCTGTGTTGTCGATGAACCGGGGATAGTGAAGCGGGCTTGCGAGGTTGGGTACGACGGTCTGAAAAGCCGACTCAAGTTCGAACGACCTGGCCGGCCTTTACTGCCATTTTTTACAAGGTGGGTTTGGTGTAGCATGGGGGGTATTTCCCTTTCCAACTCTACTTGGTCTAGAGTGGGACAGCTAAACAACGGGTCCAAATGTGGCTCACTTCCTCACTCAAGCTCTCTCTCACTCAAGGTGGAGTGTGACAACAGTCGACGATAGAGCTTGCAGGGTGTATACATAGAGCCGTTTATACAACGACTGGCAGACTAACGAAGGGGGGGACTGGGGGGGACTTATTAACCAGGGTGGGTAATTGATTGGCGAGCTGGAAAGGGGTCCGGTTGGCGATCAAAGCAGCAGGGCCACAGGCCAGGTTGAGCTAGAACAAAAAAGTGTCAAACGGAATGGATTCGGATGGATCTGGCAAGGTAAGCAGAATGCCTAGAGGGGAATAGAAAACGTATCTTGAGCTCAGGTAGGTACCAAATTAGCAAAAAGGATCATAAGGCGCGCAATTGGAGTTCAGTCATCAAACACGTTTTCACCGTATAGCGCGTAAGATAAAATAGATAGCTGTAGTATTACTATGGAAGTTGATTTGTTACGGACACCGGGGCAACACGTCCAAGGGGCTCCGATGGCTTCTTTATTTCCCAAGGGCCAAACAGAACTTTCCCTTGTTGAGTTGTGTGGGATGGCAACATTTACGAAATTGTCATGAAAGAATCAAGGTCTTATACATCACGTGTGTTTTCATATTCATACCTGAGATAGAATCACGCTGCTTAATCGAAGTCTTGCACCGTTCATATACCTCCGCCGTAGCTAGTACTCTAGTTGTATGATCTTCCCACCTTCCTCTACCCAATCCGAATATTGATCTCTTCTCTCTTCCTCTTGGTATAGAACGTATTCATAGAGCTGAGCTGCCGGAACAAGTACCATTCATCACCGCTCGGTCAATGCCAGGGCCTACATAGGGTGATAGGAAGGTGGGGTTTCCAGGTGACAAACATAGTCATCTGAAGGTGTAAGGGGGGGTCGTTGCTGCTGTAATTCAGTTTGGCCTGGGGTAACGGTGCCTTGTGTTTCCTGGGGGTGAGGTGCAGGCACGCTGCACAGTGCGGTTAAGCACGAGTGGCATTTCGTGAATATACAGTAACCAAAGGAATCGGTCGCCTGCTGATATTTTCGTACATATGTGATGATGAACCAAGTCGTATCGGCAACCCAACGGACGAAAGACTAATTCATGCCAAAAGAGACAAGGTAAGTAGGGTCACGTTATAAGCAAACCAGGGTATCTGCTCTTTGCGACAGCTTATAGGGCTATTTAGCTTCTTCTTTATAATACATAACGTGATGTTGATACACCTTTTCAAGGGCTACTTCATTTTACTCATATTACCATCAAGGTTAAAGCAGATGAAGCTAAATGCACTGGATCGGAGGACTGGGATTCTTCACAAGTTCTTTTACCTACAAAATCTGCCTCATAGCGAGAGAGTCAAGCGATCAGCTACAAGTTGCTAACCAGTATAATCCTATACCGCCAAAGATGATAAGGTTATGTCTTGCGCATACGAATTCCAGAGAATCTATATTGCCACATGTATACGCTGAGGGAAAACCCGCTGAATTGCGAGACGCAATCTAGAGTATACATAATGGTTGCTACTCGTGTTACCACACGGCGGCGGCCCGGCCAGGGTTTTCATTTTCGGGGGGGCCGTTAGGAAAAAGAGCAGCGAATAGGAAGAAAGTGGATACAGTGTATCTGAACAAGGACCGCAATCAGGACTGTGCGGGAAAAGTCTAAACAATGGGTCAAGCCAAAATCGTTCTCTTGTACGGGGGAGAGCGTACTTCACGGTAAGATTGTGAATCCTGCACCGCGCTCCAAAGAGACATACAGATCGACCGCCCTCAGAAACGAAACGCATCTAATGGATAATAAACAGTGATAGCAGTCAAGAAAAAACTGCCAAAAGACGTAATATGTCCTGACGAGTAGAAAAATAGCCCGAGGTGGATTCCTAGACTGTATTAGTATGAATCGACGTGCAGCCCATCAACCCACCGGAACTGCCAAGGCCGGACTTACGACTATCCCCTCAACCAGGTAACATTTGCGGATACCATGAGGAGCTGCTAACTATATAGAGGCACATGTGCTGGCAAACATTTCTCTATTTCACTAGGCACTTATTGTCGAGAAGAGTCTTGCGAGATCCCGTATCCACATGGCCACGCTTCTTTCGCGCTGCCGATGCCCTTCGAGTACTCTCCTTGCCTGGGTTGTCGCGACCAGGGGCGGCCTGTCTATCAGTTTTGCGCATCAGAACATTCAAGTTGAGCCAGAAAGAGAGAGGAGAGTTCAGGATATCATCCGAACTTTATCCCATATAATTGCTTGTTCGCTAACCGCACCCTTGCAGCACTATAACACCTATGCCACCTCCATATGGGATGGCTGGGAGGCTGGCACGGTGTCCTTCTTTCACTCGTGTCTAGCTTCTCCCAAAGCACGGATTTTTCTTTTACTCTTGAATCTTCTTTTAGTCCCTTGGGCCATCCGCGAAAGCCGCAGAATCAATTGGGCAACAGGTATGACGCCCAAGTCGACAATTCACCTAAGGGCATCGTTCATAGCCAAGGGACCAGCCACCATCCATCGTTATCTTCATTTCGTTCGTGACAGGTGCGAGCTATGACAATCGGCTGGGGCTTGGTTGAACATCCAATGGAGTGCAGATGGGATGCCATGCAGGATTATTATTCCTTCAAAGGGGGGAGGGGGGTGTCTTCAACAAATGGGCAAGGGATCAGCTGCACACTGAGTCGTGTTATGTGGTTCGTGTCATAAGTCCCTACGCTACGGAGTAAAAGTATGTAGGAGCAGAGCTGCCCTCTTCTTGGCATGACAATCCGCTCGATGGCCCTTTGATGCCAGTGTGTGCAAGTACCACGGTCAAAAACTTTTCTGTTGGTTCATAGGTAATCAAGATCCTTGCCGGTGGATCCAATTCCACGGTTGCAACGCCTCTCAGGATGTTAACCGCTGGTGGAGATCAAGCCAACAAACCCCGGCCCCTCCGTCGTTGTCGCCCATCAGTTGACCCGGACCGAAGCTATTTTCCAGAGATCTTGGCTCTTGGCCCGAATAAGGGCGTACGGAATTCTTTCGCGGCCGAGGCTCCTATCGCATCGGGTTACGAAGGTCTTGTCTTCTGCGGCCAACGCGTCAGCATGCAATAAACTCCCTTACCGTAGGACCCCGATCAGCTCGAATAGGAATCCCCGAACGACCAACAAGGTCTAATATTGATCATCCATAAAACGGCTTTTGTTTTCTTCAACTGACGCCCAATAAGCGTGCGCCGGCTAGCTAAATCGATGAGCGTGCATCTAGGGCAAAGGAAGTCTCCTCGTTGTAGCAAGTCAAGCCGGCAGCCAATGCAGGGCCCGGTCCTAGTACATACATTATGTGTATGCATGTCAAATGCGGGCGTGCTGTGAGTTTATTATGCACACGGCATTAGACTATGCAAGCCGATCCTTGCATATGTCTAGAACTTCAGACAACCCTATCCTAACCGCGATATCCTCAATCAGCCTCAAGGGATCACCTTCTGACGTCTCCCGGATCTTATCGGCTCATACTCCTTAACGAACTGAAGCGGTAACCTTAGCTGCTCTAGCAGTGATCGCTCTCACCTCGTAGCCACCATTAGCGAAGTCCATAGAAGCGTCTACGTATGTTTGAATCGGTAGTGACACCGCCGCTCAGTATACCGCTCCAGCCTCCCAAAACCATATATACCCACCATGGGCCCAGATCTGCCCCATGTCGTTCTGAACCACCTACAAAAAGCAGTGCGGCAGAGTCCAGCAGTTTGTACCGTCATATGGACTGAGCGAGAGCGTTACACCTACTTCAGACATATATACTAGGTGTATATGTGACCGAGGGTGCTACCCATCCAGCGTATCGAATAAACCACAACTATCGGTGGTACGGTAAGTATAACTTGGGAAGATGGCAAGGTGGAACAGACAGCACGCCTGCCAAGTCCAGCACTCCTGTCTCCCATGACGGAGCAGCCGAACCCATATCCCAGCAGCTTATATGGCCTCTGTCGCGAACAGCACCTTACACTATAGAGTTGAAGTGGGAACGATTGATTCAGACTGTCAGACTTTCTGATGCCTTTTCAAATCTCCTATATAAGTCCAGAATAGGCTAGATGGACTGATATATGATATCTGGAGATGGAATAATGAGGTAAATGACCATAGGAGGTTCATACGGGGTACGTTAAAATTATGTGAATCGATAGAATATAAAATATTACCTAGGTAGTTTGATATACTTTGGTACTCCATCCGATTCCGGTGCACCGACTTCCCGTAACGACACTAGAAAACCACACCCGGGATGAGTGGCTTACTTAGAGTTACTGTGCATTGACAGCAGTCTAGAGATGGCGCACTGTTCGGCTTGCGACCAATTTCGCATCCTAATGCAAGATTCCGCTCCTTTGCATCTGCATAATATTTCAGACCAAGACGATGCCAGTTTCTCCCGCAACCCATTCTTTATTGGACCTCCACCGCCGCTTAACAGTAACGTAAGGTCTATCTGAAAAGTCTACGGCTCGAGCCCTAAGTTTGCCAATTTCAAAATCAGATTGTTACGTTTCACATCTCAGACCTTCGTATGTCTGAGAGTCGAACGTCCCAAAAATAGAAGGGCTAACTTAAAGGGGTCATATGCCAACGGTCTATCCAGCCATCCGGTCCGCGCCAATCGCAGCGGCCCTACAGAGTCTTCGGGTAGAAGGTGGCTTGACAGCGTGGCCGACACCTAGCTTCGTACTGCTTTCGTGGCCGTCGCTTACTGGCCCTGCGAATCGAAACTCGAACGAGTCTGAGAACGAAACCTAAGAACATATCTCTCAACCCCCGCCCGTCTCTTATACGACGCTTTACCGAGATTAGATGAGTCGAGCAAGGCAAGAGGACTAATGTTAGTAAGGCCAGCCATATGGCTGGCGGTCAGAACGCATGTCTCTCTTCTGATCCTCATTTCCTCACGGTTCTGTTTCAGCTCGACGATCACAAGCCCGGGGGGGGGGGGGGGCCGCGTG